>SZWC01023175.1:8855-34904 GCA_023375785.1 Penium margaritaceum | reverse complement strand
CGGGTCACAGAAACCAAAGCCGAGTCACCAAAGCTGGATCACAGAAAACAAAAGCCAAGTCATGTAAACCAAAGCCAGGTCACACAAACCAAAGCCGGGTCATATAAACCAAAGCCGGGTCACAAAAACCAAAGCCGGGTCACAGAAACCAAAGCCGGGTCAGAGAAACAAAAGCCGGGTCACAGGAACCAAAGCCAGGTCACAGAAACCAAAGCCGGGTCACAGAATCCAAAGTCGGGTAACATAAACCAAAGCCGGGTGAGAGAAACCAAATCCATGTCATAGAAACCAAAGCCAGGTCATAGAAACCAAAGCCGGTTCATAGAAACCAAAGCCGGGTCATAGGAACCAAAGCCGGATCACTGAAACCAAAGCCGGGTAACATAAACCAAAGCCGCGTCAATGAACTAATGCCGGAGCACAAAAACCAAAGCCCGGTTATAGTATCCAAAGCCGGGGCACTGAGACCAAATCCGGGTCACAGAATCCAAAGCTGGATTACATAAACATAAGCCATGTCACAGCAACCAAAGCCAAGTCACAGGACCAAAGCCGGGTCACATAAACCAAAGCCAAGTCAGAGAAACCAAAGCGAGGTCACAAAAACCAAAGCCAGGTCACAAAAACCAAAGCGGGGTCACAAAAACCAAAGCCGGGTCCCGGAAACAAAACCTGGGTCATTTAAACCAGAGCGGGGTCACAGATACCAAAGCCGGGTCAGAGAAACCAAAGCCAGGTCACAGAAACCAAAGCGGAGTCACCAAGGGTCCAAAGCCGGGTCACAGAAACCAAAGCCGGATTGCACAAACCAAAGCCGGGTCACAAAAACCAAAGCCGGATCACTGAAACCAAAGACGAGTCCCAAAAACCAATGCCGGGTCACATGACCAAAGCCGGGTCACAGAACCACAGCTAGGTCACAGAAACCAAAGTCGGGTCATAGAGGGTCCATAAACTGGTCACAGAAACCAAAGACGAGTCACACAAACCAAAGCAAGGTCACTGAAACAAAGGATGGGTCACAGAAACCAAAGACGGATTACAGAACCCAAAGCTGGGTCACATAAACCAAATCCGGGTCACAGAGAACAAAACCGGATTACAGAAACCAAAGCCGGGTCACATAAACCAGAGCCGGGTCATAGAGGGTCCAAAGCCAGGTCACATAAACCAAAGACGAGTCACATAAACAAAAGCCGGGTCACAGAAACCAAATCCGGGTCACAGAGAACAAAACCGGATTACAGAAACCAAAGCCGGGTCACAGAAGCCAAAGCCGGGTCACAGAAACCAAAGCTGGATCACAAAAACCAAAGCAGGGTCACAGCAACCAAAGCCGGGTCACATAAACCAAACCCGGGTCAGAGAAACCAAAGCCGGGTCACAGAAGCCAAAGCCGGGTCACAGAAACCAAAGCTGGATCACAAAAACCAAAGCAGGGTCACAGCAACCAAAGCCGGGTCACATAAACCAAACCCGGGTCAGAGAAACCAAAGCCGGGTCACAGAAGCCAAAGCCGGGTCACAGAAACCAAAGCTGGATCACAAAAACCAAAGCAGGGTCACAGCAACCAAAGCCGGGTCACATAAACCAAACCCGGGTCAGAGAAACCAAAGCCGGGTCACAGAAGCCAAAGCCGGGTCACAGAAACCAAAGCTGGATCACAAAAACCAAAGCAGGGTCACAGCAACCAAAGCCGGGTCACATAAACCAAAGCCCGGTCACATAAACCAGAACCGGATCACAGAAACCATAGCAGGTTCACACAAACCAAAGCCGGGTCACGAAAACCAAAGCCTGGCCACAAAAACATAAGCCGGGTCACATACCCAAAGACGGACCACAGAAACTGAGGCCGGATCACAGTAACCAAAACTGGGTCACAGTAACCAAAGCCGGGTGACAAAAACCAACACCGGGTCACAGAAATCAAAGCCGAGTCACACAAACCAAAGCCGGGTCACATAAACCAAAGCCGGGTCATTGAAACCAAAGCCGGGTCACAGCAACCAAAGCCAGGTCACAGCAACCAAAGTCGGGTCACGGAAACCAAAGCCGGGTCACAGAAACAAAAGCCGAGTCATAGAAAACAGAGCCGGGTCACAGAAAGCAAAGCTGGGTCACACAAACCAAAGCCGGGTCACATAAACCAAAGCCGGGTCAGATAAATGAAAGCCGGGTCAGGAAAACAAAAGCCAGGTCACAGAAACCAAAGCCAGGTCACAGAAACCAAAGTCGGGGGACAGAAACCAAAGCCGGGTGATAGAAACCAAAGCCAAGTCAAAGAAACCAAAGCAGGTCACAAAAACCAAAGTCGAGTCATAGAAACCAAAGCCGGGTCACAGAAACCAAAGCCGGGTCACAGAAACAAAAGCCGGGTCACAGAAACCAGAGCCGGGTCACAGAAAGCAAAGCCGGGTCACAGAAACCAAAGCCGGGTCACATAAACCAAAGCCGGGTCAGAGAAACGAAAGCCGGGTCACAGAAGCCAAAGCCGGGTCACAGAAACCAAAGCCGAGTCACAGAAACCAAAGCCGGGTCACAGAAACAAAAGCCGGGTCACAGAAACCAGAGCCGGGTCACAGAAAGCAAAGCCGGGTCACAGAAACCAAAGCCGGGTCACATAAACCAAAGCCGGGTCAGAGAAACGAAAGCCGGGTCACAGAAGCCAAAGCCGGGTCACAGAAACCAAAGCCGAGTCACAGAAACCAAAGCCGGGTCACAGAAAGAAAAGGTGGGTCACAGAAACCAAAGTCCGGTCACAGAAACAAAAGCCGGGTCTTAGAAACCAAAGCAGATCACAGCAACCAAAGCCGGGTCACATAAACAAAAGCCGAGTCGCGGAAAACAAAGCTGGGTCACAGAAAGCGAAGCCGGGTCACACAAACCAAAGTGAGGTCACGCAAACCAAATCCAGGTCAGAGAAATGAGAGCCGGGTCACATAAACCAAAGTCGGGTTACAGAAACAAATGCCGGGTTACAGAAACCAAAGTCGGGTAAAAGAAACCAAAGCCGGGTCACATAAATCTAATCCGTGCCTTGGAAACCAAAGCTGGGTCATATAAACCAAAACCGGGTCACAGAAACCAAAGCCGGGCCACATCAACCAAAGCTGGATCACAGAAACAAAAGCGAAGTCACATACACCAAAGCCGGGTCACATTAACCAAAGCCGGGTCATATAAACCAAAGCCGGGTCACAAAAACCAAAGCCGGGTCAGATAAACAAAAGCCGGGTCACAGAAACCAAGGCCAGGTCACAGAAACCAAAGCTGGGTCACGGAAACCAAAGTCGGGTCACTGACACCAAACACGGGTGACAGAAACCAAAGCCAAGTCACAGAAACCAAAGCCAGGTCACAGAAATCAAAGCCGGGTCATAAAGACCAAAGCCGGGCCACAGAAACCAAAGCCTGGTCACTAAAACCAAAGCCGGGTCATAGAAACCAAAGCCGGATCACAAAAACCAAAGCTGGGTCACATAAACCAAAGCCGCATCAATGAACCAAAGCCAAAGCACAGAAACCATAGCCTGGTCATGGAAACCAGAGCCGGTTCACATAAACCAAAGCCGGGTCACAGAATCCAAAGCCGGATTAC
The DNA here is from genome assembly GCA_023375785.1 of Penium margaritaceum. Lineage (NCBI taxonomy): Eukaryota > Viridiplantae > Streptophyta > Zygnematophyceae > Desmidiales > Peniaceae > Penium > Penium margaritaceum. Next base: position 31,303 of record SZWC01023175.1, on the reverse strand, counting down.
AGAAACATAAGCCGGGTCACAGCAACCAAAGCCAGGTCACAGAACCAAAGCCGGGTCACAGAAACCAAAGCCAGGTCACAGAACCAAAGCCGGGTCACAGAAACCAAAGGCAGGTCTCAAAAACCAAGCCGGGCTCACAGAAACCAAAGCCGGGTCGCAGAAACGAAAGCCGGGTCACAGAAACCAAAGGCAGGTCTCAAAAACCAAGCCGGGCTCACAGAAACCAAAGCCGGGTCGCAGAAACGAAAGCCGGGTCACAGAAACCAAAGGCAGGTCTCAAAAACCAAGCCGGGCTCACAGAAACCAAAGCCGGGTCGCAGAAACGAAAGCCGGGTCACAGAAACCAAAGGCAGGTCTCAAAAACCAAGCCGGGCTCACAGAAACCAAAGCCGGGTCGCAGAAACGAAAGCCGGGTCACAGAAACCAAAGGCAGGTCTCAAAAACCAAGCCGGGCTCACAGAAACCAAAGCCGGGTCGCAGAAACGAAAGCCGGGTCACAGAAACCAAAGGCAGGTCTCAAAAACCAAGCCGGGCTCACAGAAACCAAAGCCGGGTCGCAGAAACGAAAGCCGGGTCACAGAAACCAAAGGCAGGTCTCAAAAACCAAGCCGGGCTCACAGAAACCAAAGCCGGGTCGCAGAAACGAAAGCCGGGTCACAGAAACCAAAGGCAGGTCTCAAAAACCAAGCCGGGCTCACAGAAACCAAAGCCGGGTCGCAGAAACGAAAGCCGGGTCACAGAAACCAAAGGCAGGTCTCAAAAACCAAGCCGGGCTCACAGAAACCAAAGCCGGGTCGCAGAAACGAAAGCCGGGTCACAGAAACCAAAGGCAGGTCTCAAAAACCAAGCCGGGCTCACAGAAACCAAAGCCGGGTCGCAGAAACGAAAGCCGGGTCACAGAAACCAAAGGCAGGTCTCAAAAACCAAGCCGGGCTCACAGAAACCAAAGCCGGGTCGCAGAAACGAAAGCCGGGTCACAGAAACCAAAGGCAGGTCTCAAAAACCAAGCCGGGCTCACAGAAACCAAAGCCGGGTCGCAGAAACGAAAGCCGGGTCACAGAAACCAAAGGCAGGTCTCAAAAACCAAGCCGGGCTCACAGAAACCAAAGCCGGGTCGCAGAAACGAAAGCCGGGTCACAGAAACCAAAGGCAGGTCTCAAAAACCAAGCCGGGCTCACAGAAACCAAAGCCGGGTCGCAGAAACGAAAGCCGGGTCACAGAAACCAAAGGCAGGTCTCAAAAACCAAGCCGGGCTCACAGAAACCAAAGCCGGGTCGCAGAAACGAAAGCCGGGTCACAGAAACCAAAGGCAGGTCTCAAAAACCAAGCCGGGCTCACAGAAACCAAAGCCGGGTCGCAGAAACGAAAGCCGGGTCACAGAAACCAAAGGCAGGTCTCAAAAACCAAGCCGGGCTCACAGAAACCAAAGCCGGGTCGCAGAAACGAAAGCCGGGTCACAGAAACCAAAGGCAGGTCTCAAAAACCAAGCCGGGCTCACAGAAACCAAAGCCGGGTCGCAGAAACGAAAGCCGGGTCACAGAAACCAAAGGCAGGTCTCAAAAACCAAGCCGGGCTCACAGAAACCAAAGCCGGGTCGCAGAAACGAAAGCCGGGTCACAGAAACCAAAGGCAGGTCTCAAAAACCAAGCCGGGCTCACAGAAACCAAAGCCGGGTCGCAGAAACGAAAGCCGGGTCACAGAAACCAAAGGCAGGTCTCAAAAACCAAGCCGGGCTCACAGAAACCAAAGCCGGGTCGCAGAAACGAAAGCCGGGTCACAGAAACCAAAGGCAGGTCTCAAAAACCAAGCCGGGCTCACAGAAACCAAAGCCGGGTCGCAGAAACGAAAGCCGGGTCACAGAAACCAAAGGCAGGTCTCAAAAACCAAGCCGGGCTCACAGAAACCAAAGCCGGGTCGCAGAAACGAAAGCCGGGTCACAGAAACCAAAGGCAGGTCTCAAAAACCAAGCCGGGCTCACAGAAACCAAAGCCGGGTCGCAGAAACGAAAGCCGGGTCACAGAAACCAAAGGCAGGTCTCAAAAACCAAGCCGGGCTCACAGAAACCAAAGCCGGGTCGCAGAAACGAAAGCCGGGTCACAGAAACCAAAGGCAGGTCTCAAAAACCAAGCCGGGCTCACAGAAACCAAAGCCGGGTCGCAGAAACGAAAGCCGGGTCACAGAAACCAAAGGCAGGTCTCAAAAACCAAGCCGGGCTCACAGAAACCAAAGCCGGGTCGCAGAAACGAAAGCCGGGTCACAGAAACCAAAGGCAGGTCTCAAAAACCAAGCCGGGCTCACAGAAACCAAAGCCGGGTCGCAGAAACGAAAGCCGGGTCACAGAAACCAAAGGCGGGTCACAGAAACCAAAGCCAAGTCACAGAAATCAAAGCCGGGTCATTGAAACCAAAGCCAGGTCACAGAAACCAAAGCCGGGTCACAGCAACCAAAGGAGGGTCACAGAAACCAAAACCGGGTCACACAAACAAAAGCCGAGTCACAGAAAGAAAATACGGGTCACAAAATGCAAAGCCAGGTCACACAAACCAATGCCGGGTCACAGAAACCAAAGCCAGGTCAGAAAACAAAAACTGGTTCACAGAAACCAAAGTCGGGTAACGGAAACAAAAGCCCGGTCACAGAAACCAAACTCCGGTCACAGAAAACAAAGCCGGGTCACAAAAACCAAAGCCAAGTCACAGAAACCAAAGCCGGGTCACGGAAACCAAAACCGGGTCATGTAAACCAAAGACGGGTCACAGAAACCAAAGCCGGGTCACAGAAACCAAAGCCGGGTCATCGAACCAAAGCCAAAGCACACAAACCAAAGCCCGGTCATAAAAACCAAAGTGGGGTCACACAAACCAAAGCCGGGTCACAGCATCCAAAGCCGGATCACAGAAACCAAAGCCAGTTTAAAGAAACCAAAGCCAGGTCATAGAACCAAAGCCGGGTCACAGAAACCAAGCCGGGTCACAGAAGCCAAAGCCGGGTCACAAAACCAAAGCCGGGTCAGAGAAAGCAAAGCATTGTCACTGGAACCAAAGCCGGGTGACAGAACCCAAAGCCGGGACACAGACGCCAATGCTGGGTAACATACGCCAAAGCCCAGTCACACAAACCAAAGCCGGGTCACAGAAACCAAAGGCGGGTCACAGAAACCAAAGCCTGTCACAAAAGCCAAAGCTCGATAAAGAAACCAAAGCCGCGTCACAGAAACCAAAGCCGGGTCACAAAAACCGAATCCCGGTGACCGAAACCAAAGCCAGATCACAGAAACCAGCTTCAAGTGGCAAAAACAAAAGCCATGTCACAGAAACCAAAGCCAAGTAATAGAAACCAAAGCCGAGTCACAGGATCCAGAGCTAGGTCACAAGAAACCAGAGCCAGGTCACAGAAACCAAAGCAGGGTCACATAAACCAAAGCCGGGTCCGAGAAACCAAAGCCGGGTCACAGAATGCAATGCCGAGTCACTGAACCCAAAGCCGAGTAACAGAAACGAAAGCCAGGTCACAGAAACTAAAAGCCGGGTCTTAGAAACCAAAGCCGGGTCAAAAAAACCAAAGCCAAGTCACAGAAACCAAAGCCGGGTCAAAGTAACCAAAGCTGGGTCACAGAACCAAAGCCAAACTACATAAACCAAAACTGGGTCAGAGAAACCAAAACCGGGTCAAATAAACCAAACACGGGTCATAGATACCAAAGCTGGGTCATCGAAACTAAAGTCGGGTCACAGACACCAAAGCTGGGTCACAGAAACCAAAACCGAGTCACAGAAACCAATGCCGGGTCACAAAAACCAATGCCGGGTCACAAAAACCAAAGCCGGGTCATAGAAACCAAAGCCGGGTCACAGAAAGCCAGTCACATAAGCCAGAGCCGGGTCATAAAAAAAAATTCCGGGTCATAGAAACCAAAGCCAGGTCACAGAAACCAAAGCTGGGTCACTGAAAGCAAGGCGGGGCCAACAAACCAAAGCCGGAGCACAGAAAGGAGAGCCCGATCATAGAAACCAAAGCCGGGTCACAGAAACCAAAGTCGGGTCACAGAATCCAAAGCCTGATCACATAAACCAGAGCCGGGTCAGAGCAACCAAAGCCAGATCACATAACCAAAGCCGGGTCACAGAAACCAAAGTCGGGTCACAGAATCCAAAGCCTGATCACATAAACCAGAGCCGGGTCAGAGCAACCAAAGCCAGATCACATAACCAAAGCCGGGTCACAATAACCAAAGCCAGGTCAGAGAAACCAAAGCGGGGTCATGGAAACCAAGCCGGGTCACAGTAACCAAAGCCGGCACACAGAAACAAAAGCCAGGTGAAAGAAACCAAAGCCGGATCACAGAAACCAAAGCCAGGTCAGAGAAACCAAAGCGGGGTCATGGAAACCAAGCCGGGTCACAGTAACCAAAGCCGGCACACAGAAACAAAAGCCAGGTGAAAGAAACCAAAGCCGGATCACAGAAACCAAAGCCGGGTCAGAGAATCCAGAGCCGGGTCATAGAAACCAAAGCCGGGTCACGAAAACCAAAGCCGAGTCACAGAAACCAAAGCCGGGTCAGATAAACCAAAGCTGGGTCATAGAAACCAAAGCTAGGTCATACAAACCAAAGCCGGGTCACAGAAACCAAAGCCCGGTCACTGAAACCAGAGCCGGGTCACAGAACCGAAAGCCGGGTCATAGCAATCAAAGTAGGGTTACAACAACCAATGTCGTGTCACATAAACCAAAGCTGGGTCACAGAAACCAATGCCGGGTCATAGAAACCAAAGCCGGGTCACAGAAACCAAAGCCGGGTCAAACAAATCCACACCGGGTTACAGAAACCAAAGTCGGGTCACAGAAACCAAAACCGGGTCACATAAACCAAAGCCATGCCACAGAAACCAAAGCCGGGTCACAAAAACCAAAACCGGGTCACAGAAACCAAAGTCGGGTCACAGAAACCAAAACCGGGTCACATAAACCAAAGCCATGCCACAGAAACCAAAGCCGGGTCACAAAAACCAAAACCGGGTCACAGAAACCAAAGCTCGGTCAGAGAGAACAAAGCCGGGACACATAAACCAAAGCTGGGTCACACAAACCCAAGCCGGGTCACATAAATCAAAGCCGGGTCATGGAAACATAGCCGGGTCATTGAAAGCCGTTCACAGAAGCCAAAGCCGGGTCACAAAAACCAAAGCCGAGTCACAGAAGCCAAAGCCGGGTCACAAAACCCAAAGCCAGGACAGAGAAACCAAAGCCGGGTCACATAAACCAAGGATGGGTCACAAAAACGAAACCAGGGTCATAAAAACCAAACGCCGGTCACATGAACCAAAGCCGGGTCACTGGAACCAAAGTCGGGTTAGAGAAACTAATGCCTGGTCACATAATCCAAAGCTGGGTCACATAAACCAATGCCGGGTCACAGAAACCAAAGCCGGGTCACAAAAACCAAACCGGGTCACAGAAACCAAAGTTATGTCAAAGAAACCAACACCGGGTCACAGAACTCAAAGCCGGGTCACAGAAACCAAAACTGGGTCACAGAACCCAAAGCCATGCCACAAAAACCAAAGCCGGGTCACAGAAACAAAAACCGGGTCACAGAAACCAAAGCTGGGTTACAAAAACCAAAGCCAGGTCACAGAAACCAAAGCTGGGTCACACAAACCAAAGCCGGGTCACCGAAACCAAAGCCGGGTCACAGAAACATAGCCGGATCACAGAAAGCTCGGTCACAGAAGCCAAAACTGGGTCACAGGAACCAAAGCATGATCACATAAACCAAAGGTGAGTCACAAGAATCAAAATCGGTCCCATAAACCAAAGTCGAGTTTCATAAACCAAATCCGGGTCACAGCAACCAACGCCGAGTCACAGAAAGCAAAGCCAGGTCACTGAAACCAACACCGGGTCACATAAACCAAAGCTGGGTCACATAAACCAGAGCCGGGTCACAAAAACCAAAGCCGGGTCACATAAACGAAAGTTGGGTCACGGAAACCAAAGACGGGTCAGAGACACCAAAGCCAGGTCAAAGAAACCAACACTCGGTAAACCAAAGCCGGTACACAGAAACCAAAGCTGGACCACAGAAACCAAAGCTGGACTAAAGCAGGGTCACCGAAACCAAAGCCGGGTCATAAAAACCAAAGCCGGGTCACAAAACCAAAGCCGGGTCACAAAACCAAGCCCGGTCATAGAACCCAAAGCCTGGTCACATAAACCAAAGCCGGGTCACAGCAACCAAAGTCAGGTTACAAAAACCAATGCCGGGTAACAGAAACCAAAGCTGGGTCGCAGAAACCAATGCTGAGTCACAGAAACCAACGCCAGGTCAAAGAAACCAGAGCCGGGTCACATAAACCAAAGCCGGGTCAAAGAAACCAACACCGAGTCACAGAAATCAAAGCCGGGTCAGAAATACTAAATCTGGGTCACAGAAACCAAAACCATGCCATAGAAACCAAAGCCAGGACACAAAAACCAAAACCGGGTAACGGAAACAAAAGCAGGGTCACAAAAACCAAAGCCGGGTCATAGAAACCAAAGCCGGGTCACACAAACCAAAGCCGGGTCACAGAAACCAAAGCCGGGTCATAGAAACATATCCGGGTCACAGAAAGCCAAGTCACATAACCCAAAGCCGGCTCACAGAAACCAAACCCGGGTCACAGAAACCAAAGCCGGGTCACAGGAACCAAAAAAGGTCCCATAAACCAAATCCGGGTGACAGAAACCAAAGCCGGGTCACAGAAACCAAAGCCGGGTCACAGGAACCAAAAAAGGTCCCATAAACCAAATCCGGGTGACAGAAACCAAAGCCGGGTCACAGCAACCTATGCCGAATCACAGAAAGTAAAGCCGTGTCACAGAAACCAAAGCTGAGTCACAAAAACCAAAGCCAAGTCACATAAACAAAAACTGGGTCACAGAAACCAAATCCAGGTCACATAAACCAAAGCCGGGTCACAGAAACCAAAGCTGAGTCACAAAAACCAAAGCCAAGTCACATAAACAAAAACTGGGTCACAGAAACCAAATCCAGGTCACATAAACCAAAGCGGGGTCACAGAACCCAAGCCGGCTCACAGATAAAAAAGCCAAGTCAAACAACCCAAAGCAGGGTCACATTAATCAAAGCCGGGTCAAAGAAACAAGAGCCGGGTCACAGAAACGAAAGCCGGGTCACAGAAACCAAAGTCGGGTCACAGAAACCAAAGGCGGGGAAAATAAACCAATACCAGGTCACAAAAACCAAAGCCGGGTCACAGAAACCAAAGCCGGGTCACAGAAACGAAAGCCGGGTCACAGAAACCAAAGTCGGGTCACAGAAACCAAAGGCGGGGAAAATAAACCAATACCAGGTCACAAAAACCAAAGCCGGGTCACAGAAACCAAATCTGGGTCACATAAACCAAAGCCATGTCACAAAAACCAAAACCGGGACACATAAACCAAAGCCGGGTCACACAAACCAAAGCTGGGTCACAAAAACCAAAGCCGGGTCACATGAACCAAAGCCCGGTCTCACAAACCAGAATCAGGTCACAGAAACCAAAGCCGGGTCACAGAAACAAAGCCGGGTCAGAGAAAGCCGGGTCACACAAGCTAAAGCCGGGTAACAAAAACCAAAGCCAGGTCAAAGAAACCAAAGCCGGGTCACAGAAACCAAAGCCGGGTCACAGAAACAAAGCCGGGTCAGAGAAAGCCGGGTCACACAAGCTAAAGCCGGGTAACAAAAACCAAAGCCAGGTCAAAGAAACCAAAGCCGGGTCACAGGAACCAAAAACCATTGCATAAACCAAAGCCGGTTCAAAAAAACCAAAGCCGGGTCACAGCAACCAAAGCCGAGTCACAGAAAGAAAAGCCGGGTCACAGAAACCAAAGTAGGGTAACAAAAACGAAAGCCGGGTTACATAAACCAAAGCCGGGTCAGAGAAACCAAAGCAGGGTCACAGAAACAAACGGCGGGTCACAGAAACCAAAGACGGGTCAAAGAAACCAAAGCCCGGTCAAATAAACCAAAACTGGGTAAACCAAAACCGGTACACAGAAACGAAAGCTGGACCAAAGAAACCAAAGCGGGGTCAGATAAACCAATGCCGGGTCACAGAAACCAAAGCCGGGTCACAAAAATCAAAGCCGGGTCACAAAAACCAAAGCGGAGTAAGAGAAACCAAAGCCGGGTCGCAGAAACCAAAGCCGGGTCACAAAAACCAAAGCTAGGTCACAAAACCAAAACTGGGTCACAGAAACCAAGCTTGGTCACAGAAACCAAAGTCGAGACACAGAAACCAAAGCTGGGTCACAGAAACCAACGCTGGGTCACATAAATAAAAACCGGGTCACATAAACCAAAGCCCGGTCACAAGAACCAAAGTCGGGTCATAGCAACCAAAGGCGGGTCACAGAAACCAAAGCCGAGACACAGAAACCAAAGCTGGGTCACAGAAACCAACGCTGGGTCACATAAATAAAAACCGGGTCACATAAACCAAAGCCCGGTCACAAGAACCAAAGTCGGGTCATAGCAACCAAAGGCGGGTCACAGAAACCAAAGGACAGACTGATAAAACAAAGCCGAGTCACATAAAGCAAAGCCGGGTCACACAAACCAAAGTCGGGTCACAAAAACCAAAGCCACGTCAGAGAAACGAAAGCCGGGTCACAGAAACCAAAGCCGGTTCACAGAAACCAAAGCCGGTTCACAGAAACCAAAGCCTGGTCACATAAACCAAAGTCTGGTCGCAGAAACCAAAGCCGGGTCACATAATCCAAAACCAATGCACAGAAACCAAAGCGAGATCACAGAAACCGAAACCAGGTCAGAAAAACCAAAACTGGATCACAGAAACCAAAGCCGGGTCACAGAAACCAAAGCCGGGTCACATAAATGAAAGCCAGGTCACAGAAACCACAGACAGGTCACAAAAACCAAAGCCGATTCAAAGAAACCCAAGCTGGGTAAACCAAAGCCGGTACATAGAAACCAAAACTGGACGAAAGAAACCAAAGCTCGGTCAGATGAACCAAAGCCAGGTCACATAAACTAAGGCCGGGTCACAAAAACCAAAGCTGGGTCATATAAACCAAAGCCAAGTCGGAGAAACCAAAGCCAACTCACGAAAACCAAATCTGGGTAACAAAAACCAAAACCGGGTCACAAAACCAAAGCAGGGTCACAAAAACCAAGCCGGGTCACAGAACCAAACCCAGGCCACAGAAACCAAAGCCGGGTCACAGAAACCAAAAGCCTGGTCATATCAACCAAAGTCGGGTTACAGAAACCAATGCCGGGTCACAGAAACCAAAGCCGGGTCAGAGAAACCAAAGCCGGGTCACAGAAACCAAAAGCCTGGTCATATCAACCAAAGTCGGGTTACAGAAACCAATGCCGGGTCACAGAAACCAAAGCCGGGTCAGAGAAACCAAAGCCGGGTCACAAAAACCAAAGCAGGATGAAAGAACCCAACATCGGGTCACAAAAATCAAAGCCGGGTCACAAAAACCAAAACTGGGTGACAGACACCAAATCCATGCCACAGAAACCAAAGCCGGGTCACAAAAACTAAAGCCGGGTCACTAGAACCAAAGCTGGGTCACAGAAACCAAAGCCGGGTCACACAAATCAAAGCCGGGTCACACAAACCAAAGCCGGGTCACAGAAACCAAACCGGGGTCACAGAAACATAGCTAGATAACACAAAGCCGGGTCAGAGAAGCCAAAGCCAGGTCACAGAAACCAAAGCCGGGTCACAGAAACCAAAGCCGGGTCACAGGAAACAAAAATGGTCCCAGAAACCAAAGCCGGGTCACAGAAACCAAAGCCGAGGCACAGCAACCAATGCCAAGTCACAGAAAGCGAAGCCGGGTCACCGAAATCAAAGCTGGGTCACAGAAACCAAAGCCGGGTCACACAAACCAAAACCGGGTCAGAGAAACCAAAGCCGGGTCACAGAAACAAAAGCCGGGTCAGAGAAACCAAAGACGGGTCACTGAAATCAAAGCCGGGTCAAATAACCTAAAGCTGGGTAAACCAAAGCCGGTACACTGAATCCAAAGCTGGACCAAAGAAACCAAAGCTGGGTCGGATAAACCAATACCGGGTCACAAAAACCAAAGCCAGGTCTAAAAAACCAAAGCCGGGTCACAGAATCCAAAGCCGAGTCAGAGAAACCAAAACCGGGTCACAGAAACGTAACCCGGGTCACAAAAACCAATGCCGAGTCACAAAACCAAAGCTGGGTCATAGATACCAAGCCGGGTCACACAAACCAATGTCGGGACACAGAAACCAAAGCCGGGTCACAGAAACCAAAGCCGGGTAACAGAAACCAAAGCCGGGTCACAGCAACCAAAGCCGGGTAAGAGAAACCAAAGCCGAGTCACATAAAACAAAGCCGGTCACATAAAGCAAAGTCGGGTCACACAAACCAAAGTCGGGTCACAAAAACCAAAGCCAAGTGAGAGAAACGAAAGCTGGTTCACATAAACCAAAGCCGGTTCACAAAAACCAAAGCCGAGTCACATAAACCAAAGTCGGGTCACAAAAACCAAAGCCGGGTCACAAAAACCAAAGCCGGGTCAAAGAAATGAAAGCCGGGTCACATAAACCAAAGACAGGTCACAAAAACCAAAGCCGGGTCAAAGAAACCAAAGCTGGGTAAACCAAAGCCGGTACACGGAAACCAAAGATGGACCAAAGAAACCAAAAGCTGGGTCAGAAAAAACCAAAGCTGGGTCACATAAACCAAAGCCGGTTCACAAAAACCAAAGCCGAGTCACAGAAACCAAAGTCGGGTCACAAAAACCAAAGCCAAGTGAGAGAAACGAAAGCTGGTTCACAGAAACCAAAGCCGGTTCACAAAAACCAAAGCCGAGTCACAGAAACCAAAGTCGGGTCACAAAAACCAAAGCCAAGTGAGAGAAACGAAAGCTGGTTCACAGAAACCAAAGCCGGTTCACAAAAACCAAAGCCGAGTCACAGAAACCAAAGTCGGGTCACAAAAACCAAAGCCAAGTGAGAGAAACGAAAGCTGGTTCACAGAAACCAAAGCCGGTTCACAAAAACCAAAGCCGAGTCACAGAAACCAAAGTCGGGTCACAAAAACCAAAGCCAAGTGAGAGAAACGAAAGCTGGTTCACAGAAACCAAAGCCGGTTCACAAAAACCAAAGCCGAGTCACAGAAACCAAAGTCGGGTCACAAAAACCAAAGCCAAGTGAGAGAAACGAAAGCTGGTTCACAGAAACCAAAGCCGGTTCACAAAAACCAAAGCCGAGTCACAGAAACCAAAGTCGGGTCACAAAAACCAAAGCCAAGTGAGAGAAACGAAAGCTGGTTCACAGAAACCAAAGCCGGTTCACAAAAACCAAAGCCGAGTCACAGAAACCAAAGTCGGGTCACAAAAACCAAAGCCAAGTGAGAGAAACGAAAGCTGGTTCACAGAAACCAAAGCCGGTTCACAAAAACCAAAGCCGAGTCACAGAAACCAAAGTCGGGTCACAAAAACCAAAGCCAAGTGAGAGAAACGAAAGCTGGTTCACAGAAACCAAAGCCGGTTCACAAAAACCAAAGCCGAGTCACAGAAACCAAAGTCGGGTCACAAAAACCAAAGCCAAGTGAGAGAAACGAAAGCTGGTTCACAGAAACCAAAGCCGGTTCACAAAAACCAAAGCCGAGTCACAGAAACCAAAGTCGGGTCACAAAAACCAAAGCCAAGTGAGAGAAACGAAAGCTGGTTCACAGAAACCAAAGCCGGTTCACAAAAACCAAAGCCGAGTCACAGAAACCAAAGTCGGGTCACAAAAACCAAAGCCGGGTCACAAAAACCAAAACTGGGTCACAGAATCCAAAGCCAGGCCATAAAAACCAAACCCGGGTCACAGAAATCAAAGCCAGGTCACACAAACCAAAGCTGGGTCACTGAAACCAAAGCCGGGTCACAGAAACCAAAGCCGAGTCACATAAACCAGAGCCGGGTCACAGAAACCAAAGCCGGGTCACACAAACCAGAGCCGGGTCACACAAACCAAACCGGGTCACAGAAACATAGCCGGGTCACAGAAAGCTGGGTCACAGAAGCCAAAGCCGGGTCACAAAAACCAAAGCCGGCTCACATCAACCAAAGCCGTGTCACAAAAACCAAAAACGGTCCCATAAACCAAAGCCGGGTCACAGAAACCAAAGCTGGATCACATCAACCAACGCCGAGTCACAGAAAGCAAAGCCGGGTCACAGAAACCAAAGCCAGGTCACAGAAACAAAAGCCGGGTCACAGAAACCAAAGCCGGGTCACATAAACCAAAGCCGGGTCATAGAAACGAAAACCGGGTCATAGAAACCAAAGACGGGTCACAGAAACCAAAGCCGGGTCAAATAATCCAAAGCTCGGTAAACCAAAGCCGGTACACAGAAACCAAAGCTGGACCAAAGAAACCAAAGCTGGGTCAGATAAACCAATAATGGTCAAAGAAACCAAAACCGGGTCACAATAACCAAAGCCGGGTCAGAGGTATCAAAGCCGAGTCAGAGAAACCAAAGCCGGGTCACATAAACCAAAGCCGGGTCACAAAAACCAAAGCCGGGTCACAAAAACAAAACCGGGTCATATAACCCAAACCGGGTCACACAAACCAAAGTCGGGTCACATAAACCAAAGCCGGGTCACAGAAACCATAGACGGGTCACAAGTATAAAAGCCAGGTCACAGAAACCAAAGCCGGATCACAGAAACCAAAGTTGGGTCACAAAAACTAAAGCCTGGTCACAGAAACCAAATCCGGGTCACAGAAACCAAAGTTGGGTCACATAAACCAAAGCTGGGTCACAGAAACCAAAGCCGGGTCAATTATATCAAAGCTGGGTAAACCAAAGCCGGGTCACAAAAACCAAAGCCGGGTCACAGAAACCAAAGCCGGGTCACAGAAACCAAAGCTGGGTCACTAAAACCAAAGCCGGGTCACAAAATTAAAGCCGGGTCACAGAAACCAAGCCGGGTCACAGAAACCAAAGTCGGGACACAGAAACCAAAGGCGGGTCACAGAAACCAAAGCCGGGTCAGAGAAATAAAAGTCGGGACATAGAAACCAAACCGGGTCACACAAACGCAAGCCGGGTCAGAGCAACCAAAGCCGGGTCACAGAAACCAAATCCGAGTCACATCAAACAAAGCCGGGTAACATAAAGCAAAGCCGAGTCACACAAACCAAAATCGGGTCACAAAAACCAAAGCCATGCCAGAGAAACAAAAGTCGGGTCACATAAACCAAAGCCGTTTCACAGAAACCAAAGCCGGGTCACATAAACCAAAGCCGGGTCACAGAAACCAAAGCCAAGTCACAGAAACCAAAGACAGGTCACAAAAACCAAAGCCGGGTCAAAGAAACCAAGGCTGGGTAGACCAAAGCCGTTACACAGAAACCAAAGCTAGACGAAAGAAACCAAAGCTAGATCAGATAAACCAAAGCCGGGTCACAGAAACCATAGCCGGGTCACAAAAACCAAAGCCGGGTCACGAAACCAAAGCTGGGTCACATAAACCAAAGCCGGGTCACAAAAACCAAAGCTGGGTCACAAAACCAAAGTTGGGTTACATAAACCAATGCTGGGTCACAGAAACCAAAGCTGGGTCACAGAAACCAATGCCTGTCAGAGAAACCAAAAGCCGGGTCACATAACCCAAAGCGGGGTCACAGAAACAAAAGCCGGGTCAAAGAAACCAACATCGGGTCACATAAATCAAAGCTGGGTAAAAAAAACCAAAACTGGGTCACAAAAACCAAAGCCATGCCATACAAACCAATGCCGAGTCATAGAAACCAAAGCCCAGTCACACAAACCAAAGCTAGGTCAGAGAAACCAAAGTCCGGTCACAGAAAGCAAAGCCGGGTCACACAAACCAAAGCCGGGTCACAGAAACCAAAGCGGGGTCACAGAAACATAGTCGGGTCACAGAAAGCCGGGTCACAGAAGCCAAAGCCAGGTCACAGAAACCAAAGCCGAGTCACAGAAACCAAAGCCGGGTCACAAGAACCAAAAACGGTCCCATAAACCAAAGCTGGGTCACAGCAACCAACGCCGAGTCACGGAAAGCAAAGCCGGGTCACAGAAACCAAAGCCGGATCACATAAACCAAAGCCGGGTCACAGAAACCAAAGCCGGGTCACAGAAACCAAAGCACGGTCACAGAAACCAAGCCGGGTCACAGTAACCAAAGCCGGCTCACAGAAACAAAAGCCAGGTGAAAGGGACCAAAGCTGGATCACAGAAACGAAAGCCAGGCACAGAAAGCAGAGCCAGGTCACATAAACCAAAGCCGGATCACAGAAACCCAATCCCGGTCACATAAACCAAAGCTGGTTCACATAAACCAGAGCCGGGTCACAGAAACCAAAGTCGGGTCACACAAACCAAAGCCGGGTTCCAGAAACCAAAGCCGCGTCACAGAAACCAAAGCCTGATCACATAAACGAAACCCGAGTCACAGAAACCAAAGACAGGTTACAAAAACAAAAGCTGGGTAAACCAAAGCCAGTACACACAAACCAAAGCTTGACCAAAGAAACCAAAGCTGGGTCAGATAAACCAAAGCCGGGTCACATAAACGAAAGCTATGTCACAAAAACCAAAGCTGGGTCACATAAACCAAAGCCAGGTCAGAGAAACCAAAGCCAGGTCACATAAACCAAAGCCAGGTCACAGAAACTAAAGCCGGGTCACTAAACCAAAACCGGTTCACGGAAATGAAGCCAGGTCACAGAAACCAAAGCCGGGTCACATAAACCAAAGCCGGGTCAAAGAAACCAAAGTCGGGAGATAGAAGTCAAAGCCGGGTCACAAAAACCAAATCTGGGTCACAAAAACCAAAGCCGGGTCACACAAACCAAAGTTTTGTCACAAAAGCCAAAGCCGGGTCAGAGAAACCAAAGCCGGGTCACAGAAACCAAAGTTGGAACATATAAACCAAAGCCGGGTCACAGAAACCAAGCTGGTTCACACAAACTAAAGCCGGGTCACACAAACCAACGCCAGGTTGCAAAAATCAAAGCCGGTTCACAAAAACCAAAACCGGGTCACCGAAACCAAAGCCGAGTCATAAAACGCAAAAGTGGGTCACATAAACTAAAGCCGGGTCACATAAATAAAAGCCGGGTCATACAAACCAAAGCCGGATCACAGAAACCAAAGTCAGGTCACAGAAACCAAAGTTGGGTCACATAAATGAAAGCTGGATCACAGAAACCAAAGCCGGCTCACACAAAGTCGGGTCACAGAAGCCAAAACCAGGTCACACAAATGAAACCCGGGTCACAAAAACCAAAGACAGGTCACATAAGCCAATGCCGGGTCCCAGAAACCAAAGCCGGGTCACACTAACCAAAACGGGGTCACAACAACCAACGCTGGGTCACAGAAACCAAAGCCGGGTCACAGAAACCGAAGCCGGGTCACAGAAACAAGAGCCGGGTCATATAAACCATAACCAGGTCCCAGAAACGAAAGCCGGGTCATAAAAACCAAAGACGGGTCACAGAAACCAAACCCGGGACAAAGAAACCAAAGCCGGATAAACCAAAGCCGGATCACAGAAACCAAAGCTGGGCCACAAAAACGAAAGCCGTGTCACAGAAACTAAAACTGGGTCACTGAAATCAAATTCGGGTCACATAAACCAAAGGAGTGTCACATAAACCAAAGCCGGGTCACAGAAACCAAAGCCAGATCAGAGCAACCAAAGCCGTGTCACATAAACCAAAGCCGACGCACATCAACCAAAGCCGGGTCACATAAAGCAAAGCCAGGTCACACAAACCAAAGTCGGGTCACAAAAACCAAAGCCACGTCAGAGAAACAAAAGCCGGGTCACAGAAACCAAAGCCGGGTCACATAAACAAAAGTCGGGTCACAGAAACCAAAGCCGGGTCAAAGAAACCAAAGCGGGGTCACAGAAACCAAAGCAAATGCACAAAAACCAAAGCCAGGTCACATAAACCAAAGCCGGGTCACTGAAACCAAAGCCAAGTCAGAAAAACCAAAGCCGGGTCAAAGAAACCAAAGCTGGGTAAACCAAAGCCGGTACACAGAAACCAAAGCTGGACCAAATAAACCAAAGCTTGGTCACATAAACTAAAGTTGTGTCACATAAACCAAAGCCGGGTCACAAAACCCAAAGCCGGGTCACATAGACCAAAGCTAGGTCAAATAAACCAAAGCCAGGTCATATAAACCAAATCCGGGTCACAAAAACCAAAGCCGGGTCACAAAACCAAAGCCGGGTCACACAAACCAAGCCGGGTCAGATAAACCAAAGCCGGGTCACATAAACCAAAGCTATATCACAGCAACCAAAGTCGGGTTACAGAAACCAATGCCGGGTCACAAAAACCAAAGCCGGGTCACAAAACCAAAGCCGGGTCACACAAACCAAGCCGGGTCAGATAAACCAAAGCCGGGTCACATAAACCAAAGCTATATCACAGCAACCAAAGTCGGGTTACAGAAACCAATGCCGGGTCACAAAAACCAAAGCCGGGTCACAGAAACCAAAACTGGGTCACAGAAACCAAATCCATGCTACAGAAACCAAAGCCGGGTCACATAAACCAAAGCCGGGTCACAGAAAACAAAGGAAGGTCACAGAAAGCAAAGCTGGGTCACAAAAACCAAAGCCAGGTCATGGAAACCAAGGCGCGGTCACAGAAACCAAGCCGGGTCACAGTAACCAAAGTCGGCTCACAGAAACGAAAGCCAGGTCAAAGAAACGAAAGCAGGATCACATAAACCAAAGCCGTTTCAGATAAACCAAAGCAAGGTCATATAAACCAAAGTCAGGTCACAGAAACCAGAGCCAATACACATAAACCAAAGCCGGATCACAGAAACCAAAGCCGGGGCACAGAAACCAAAGCCGGGGCACAGAAACCAAAGCCGGGTCACAGAAACCAAAGCCAGGTTACGGAAACCAAAGACAGGTCACAAAAACCAAAGCCGGGTCAAAGAAACAAATGCTCGGTAGACCAAAGCCGGTACACACAAACCAAAGCCAGGTCACAGAAACCAAAGCCGGGGCACAGAAACCAAAGCCGAGTCACAGAAACCAAAGCCAGGTTACGGAAACCAAAGACAGGTCACAAAAACCAAAGCCATGCCTGAGAAACGAAAGCCGGGTCACAGAACCCAAAGCCGGGTCACAGCAACCAAAGTCGGGTTACAGAAACCAATGCCGGGTCACAGAAACCATAGCCGGGTCACAGAAACAAAAGCCAGGTCATAGAGACCAAAACTGGATCTCAGAAACCAAAGCCGGGGCACAGAAACCAAAGCCGAGTCACAGAAACCAAAGCTAGGTCACTGAAACCAAAGCGCGGTCACAGAAACCAAGCCGGGTCACAGTAACCAAAGCCGGCTCACAGAAACAAAAGCCAGGTCATAGAGACCAAAACTGGATCACAGAAACCAAAGCCGGGCACAGAAAGCAGAGCCATTTCACATAAACCAAAGCCGGATGACAGAAACCAAATCTCGGTCACAGAAACCAAAACTCGTTCACAGAAACCAAAGCCGGGTCACTGAAACCAAAGTCAGGTCAATGAAAGCAAAACTGGGTTCCAAAAACCAAACCCGCGTCACAGGAACCAAAGCAAGATCACATAAACGAAAGCCGGGTCACAGAAACCAGAGACAGGTCACAGAAACCAAAGCTAGGTAAACCAAAGCCGGTACACAGAAACCAAATATTGACCAAATAAACCAAAGCTCGGTCAGATAAACCAAAGCCGGGTCACATAAACCAAAGCTGGGTCACAAAAAAAATGGCCGGGTCACATAAACCAAAGCCAGGTCAGAGAAACCAAAGCCGGGTCACAGAAACCAAAGCCAAGGCAAAAAACCAAAACCGGGTCACGAAAACCAAGCCGGGTCACAGAAACCAAAGCCGGAACACAAAAACCAAAGGTAGGTCACAGAAACCAAAGTGGGTCACAAAAACCAAAGCCATGTCCCAGAAACCAAAGCGCGGTCAAAGAAATCAAGCCGGGTCATAGTAACCAAAGCCGGCTCACAGAAACGAAAGCCATGTCAAAGAAACCAAAGCTGGGTCACAGAAACCAAAGCTGGGTCACAGCAACCAAAATCGGGTTACAGAAACCAATGCCGGGTCACAAAAACCAAAGCTGGGTCACATAAACCAATGCCTGTCAGAGAAACCAAAAGCCGGTTCACATAAACCAAAGCCGGGTCACAGAAACAAAAGCCGGGTCAAAGAAACCAACACTGGGTCACAGAAATCAGAGCCGGGTCACAGAAACCAAAAATGGGTCACAAAAACCAAAGCCATGCCACATAAACCAATGCCGGGTCACAGAAACCAAAGCCAGGTCCCATAATACAAAACTAGGTCAGAGAAACCAAAGTCGGGTCACAGAAATCAAATCCGGGTCACACAAACCAAAGCCGGGTCACGGAAACCAAAGCGAGGACACACAAACATAGACGGGTCACAAAAAGCCGGGTCATAGAAGCCAAAGCCGGGTCACAAAAACCAAAGCCGAGTCACAGAAACCAAAGTCGGGTCACAAGAACCAAAAACGGTCCCATAAACCAAAGCCGGGTCACAAAAACCAAAGCCGGGTCACAGCAACCAGCGCTGAGTTACAGAAAGTAAAGCCGGGTCACAGAAACGAAAGCCGGGTCACAGAAACGAAAGCCGGGTCACAGAAACGAAAGCCGGGTCACAGAAACGAAAGCCGGGTCACAGAAACGAAAGCCGGGTCACAGAAACGAAAGCCGGGTCACAGAAACGAAAGCCGGGTCACAGAAACGAAAGCCGGGTCACAGAAACGAAAGCCGGGTCACAGAAACGAAAGCCGGGTCACAGAAACGAAAGCCGGGTCACAGAAACGAAAGCCGGGTCACAGAAACGAAAGCCGGGTCACAGAAACGAAAGCCGGGTCACAGAAACGAAAGCCGGGTCACAGAAACGAAAGCCGGGTCACAGAAACGAAAGCCGGGTCACAGAAACGAAAGCCGGGTCACAGAAACGAAAGCCGGGTCACAGAAACGAAAGCCGGGTCACAGAAACGAAAGCCGGGTCACAGAAACGAAAGCCGGGTCACAGAAACGAAAGCCGGGTCACAGAAACGAAAGCCGGGTCACAGAAACGAAAGCCGGGTCACAGAAACGAAAGCCGGGTCACAGAAACGAAAGCCGGGTCACAGAAACGAAAGCCGGGTCACAGAAACGAAAGCCGGGTCACAGAAACGAAAGCCGGGTCACAGAAACGAAAGCCGGGTCACAGAAACGAAAGCCGGGTCACAGAAACGAAAGCCGGGTCACAGAAACGAAAGCCGGGTCACAGAAACGAAAGCCGGGTCACAGAAACGAAAGCCGGGTCACAGAAACGAAAGCCGGGTCACAGAAACGAAAGCCGGGTCACAGAAACGAAAGCCGGGTCACAGAAACGAAAGCCGGGTCACAGAAACGAAAGCCGGGTCACAGAAACGAAAGCCAGGTCATAGAAACCAAAGCCGGATCACAAAAACCAAAGCCGGGTGACAGAAACCAAGCCGCGGTCACAAAAACCAAGCCAGGTCACAGTAATCAAAGTCGGCTCACAGAAAGGAAAGCCAGGTCAAAGAAACGAAAGCAGGATCACAGAAACCAAAGCCGGGTAACAAAACCAAAACCGGGTCACTGAAACCAAGCCGGGTCACAGAAACCAAACGTAGGTCACAAAAACCAAAGCCCGGCTACATAAACCAAAGCCATGTCAGAGAAACCAAAGCCGGGTCACAGAAACCAAGGCGCGGTCACAAAAACCAAGCCGGGTCACAGTAATCAAAGTCGGCTCACAGAAAGGAAAGCCAGGTCAAAGAAACGAAAGCAGGATCACAGAAACCAAAGCCATTTCAGATAAACCAAAGCAAGGTCATATCAACCAAAGTCGGGTCACAGAAACCAGGGCCAATACACATAAACCAAAGCCGGGCCACATAAACCAAAGCCGGATCACAGAAACCAAAGCCGGGGCACAGAAACCAAAGCCGGGTCACAGAAACCAAAGCCGGGTCACAGAAACCAAAGCCGGGTTACGTAAACCAAAGACAGGTCACAGAAACCAAAGCCGGGTCAAAGCAACCAAGGCTGGGTAGACCAAAGCAGGTACATAGAAACCAAAGTTGGACAAAAGAAACCAAAGCTGGGTCAGATAAACCAAAGCCGGGTCATAGAAACCAAAGCCGGGTCATAAAAACCAAAGCCGGGTCACAAAACCAAAGCCGGGTCACATAAACCAAGCCGGGTCAGAGAAACCAAAGCCGGGTCACAAAAACCAAAGCCGGGTCACAAAACCAAAGCCGGGTCACATAAACCAAGCCGGGTCAGAGAAACCAAAGCCGGGTCACAGAAACCAATGCCGGGTCACAGAAACCAAAGCTGGGTAAAAGCAACCAATGCCTGTTAGAGAAACCAAAGCTGGGTCACAAAAACAAAAGCCGGGTCACATAAACCAAAACCAGGTCAGTCAAACCAAAGCCTGGTCACAGAAACCAACGCCGGGTCACAAAAACCAAAGCAGGGTCACAAAACCAAAATGGGGTCACGGAAACCAAGCCGGGTCACAGAAGCCAAAGCCGGGTCACATAAACCAAAGGTAGGTCACAGAAACCAAAGCCGGGTCACAAAAACCAAAGCCAGGTCACAGAAACCAAAGCGCGGTCACATAAACCAAGTCTAGTCACAGTAACCAAAGCCGGCTCACATAAACGAAAGCCAGGTCAAAGAAACCAAAGCTGGATCACAGAAACCAAAGCCGTTTCACAGAAACCAAAGCTGGGTAAACTAAAGCGGGTACAGCGAAACCAAAGCTTGACCAAAGAAACCAAAGCTGGGTCAGATAAACCAAAGCCGGGTCACATAAACCAAAGCTGGGTCACAAAAACCAATGCCGGGTCAGAGAAACCAAAGCCGGGTCACAGAAACCAAAGCCGGATCAGATAAACCAAAGTCGGGTGACAGAAATCAAAGCCGGGTCACAGAAACCAAAGCCGGATCAGATAAACCAAAGTCGGGTGACAGAAATCAAAGCCGGGTCACAGAAACCAAAGCCGGATCAGATAAACCAAAGTCGGGTGACAGAAATCAAAGCCGGGTCACAGAAACCAAAGCCGGATCAGATAAACCAAAGTCGGGTGACAGAAATCAAAGCCGGGTCACAGAAACCAAAGCCGGATCAGATAAACCAAAGTCGGGTGACAGAAATCAAAGCCGGGTCACAGAAACCAAAGCCGGATCAGATAAACCAAAGTCGGGTGACAGAAATCAAAGCCGGGTCACAGAAACCAAAGCCGGATCAGATAAACCAAAGTCGGGTGACAGAAATCAAAGCCGGGTCACAGAAACCAAAGCCGGATCAGATAAACCAAAGTCGGGTGACAGAAATCAAAGCCGGGTCACAGAAACCAAAGCCGGATCAGATAAACCAAAGTCGGGTGACAGAAATCAAAGCCGGGTCACAGAAACCAAAGCCGGATCAGATAAACCAAAGTCGGGTGACAGAAATCAAAGCCGGGTCACAGAAACCAAAGCCGGATCAGATAAACCAAAGTCGGGTGACAGAAATCAAAGCCGGGTCACAGAAACCAAAGCCGGATCAGATAAACCAAAGTCGGGTGACAGAAATCAAAGCCGGGTCACAGAAACCAAAGCCGGATCAGATAAACCAAAGTCGGGTGACAGAAATCAAAGCCGGGTCACAGAAACCAAAGCCGGATCAGATAAACCAAAGTCGGGTGACAGAAATCAAAGCCGGGTCACAGAAACCAAAGGTAGGTCACAGAAACCAAAGCCGGGTCACAAAAACCAAAGCCGGGTCACACAAACCAAAGCCTGGTCACAGAAGCCAAAGCCGGGTCAGAGAAACCTAAGCCGGTCAGAGAAACCAAAGCCGGGTCACAGAAAGCAAAGCTGGGTCATAAAAACCAAAGCCGGGTCACAAAAACCAAAACCGGGTCACAGAAACCAAAGCGGGTTCACAGCTACCAAAGCCGGGTCACATAAACCAAAGTCAGGTCACAGAAACCAAAGCCGGGTCAAAGAAACCAAAGCGGGTCACAGACACCAAAGCCAATGCACAAAAACCAAAGCTGGGTCAGAGAAACCAAAGCCCGGTCACAAAAACCAAAGCCGGGGGACAGAAACCAAAGCAGGTTCACAGAAACCAAAGCCGGGTCACATAAACGAAAGCCGGGTCACGGAAACCAAAGAGAGGTCACAAAAACCAAAGCCAGGTCAAAGAAACCAAAGCTGTGTAAACCAAAGCCAGTACACGGAAACCAAAGCAGGACCAAAGAAACCAAAGCTGGGTCAGATAAACCAACGCCGGGTCACATAAACCATGCCGGGTCACAAAAACCAAAGCCGGGTCACATAAACCAAAGCCGGGTCACATAAACCAAAGCT
>SZWC01023174.1:5507-16565 GCA_023375785.1 Penium margaritaceum | reverse complement strand
GGCTCTTTCCTACCTCTTTGCCTTACCTCAGGACAGTGACAGCATCTCTCACCCTCATCTCATCTTACTGTCCCTCTCTGCACGATGTTGCCATGGCCGGAGCCCCCTCCTTGCCCCTACCTCACACAGGTAGTTTCTGAATTGCATATTGATAGTGTTCTGCACTCTCACTCTCTTTATTCGCGACCCTCAGATCCACTGAGGCCACAACCGGAACCACCTCCACGTGGTCATCCCGGCCATGTGCACCCCTGGTCAGTTTCTCCACCGCCGGTGCCCAGCATCTCCCACGCTCACTCCCATCATGGGTTGTCTTCGGGCACGGTGATCACACCACCGGCGCCACCACCTCACGGTGGTGTTGGCCATTCACTCTTGTGGTCGATTCCTTCACCACCGGGAGAGAGCATTCCTCTCACCCTGCCATGTCACCAGCTCACCGGCACTTTGACCGGCCCTCAAGCATCACCCTTTCCAGGGTACCCTAGCCAGCTTCCTCTTTGGGCGACTTCTACTCTGACCAGGTGTTGCGCTCTACACGCCTACGCCTGTCATGAGCCTGTCGGCTTGGTGCCCGGACTACCTCCACCCACTGGTCAGCCTTCTCTGTGGTCTTTCTCATCACCACCGAGACGGGCGGCTTTCCACGCTCATCCCCATCATCCTCCACCTTCAGGGATTGATGTGTGGTTGCCAACACCACCTTTCAGTGATGGTGCTCTCTAGCCACTCCCGTGGTCGGACTCAACACCGCCGGGACATTGCACTCTCTATCCTCATCATCTTGACTCTCATCGGATTGGTCATCTTCCTCCCCGGCATGATCCATCTTTTCGTGGGGTTGCCTGTCACTTCTGTGGCGATGGACACCACGGTTGGCGCCAGTGTCACCCACGGCCTAGTGGGTGGCATCCACCCTGGCTCCAACCTCATGAGTCCCCTCTCACTCCACAGCAGACGGATCTACCTCATTCGTCCGTTCCCTACAGCGGCGCTCTTGCGATACTGTATATTGAGCTTCAAAGCCTCCGGCACATGATGCAATAGGTCAGGGAATACCTCTTCTCCCATCAGGTTGATTCTTTTTGTTCTGTGTTGTCCTCATCTTCCTCATCTTCTTTTGAGGGACCTTCCCCCGCTACACCAGACCTCTCTTCTCAGTCTGCAGCTATTCTCTCCATTGGTGTCATGCCCCCTCCTAATTAGCCTCATGCTTGACGACGTTGTCGTCGCCAAGCACGTCCTGTTCGTCTCGTCTCTGGCACGTCTTCATCTCCACCGGCTCCTGTCCTTGCACCAGTTGAGGGCGGGTGTGTGCATCTGTCCATTTCAACGTAGACTACGCCAGTGAGCACCGACGATGGCGCAAGAGTACCTAGTACTACATCTTTTAGTGCAATTCTATCACGAGTACCAGCATTTTCCACGTCCACACAATCTACATCCATGCTTTTCGCATCCTCTACAACACCAGCTACATCAGGTGGTCCAACATCAGCCACATCCAGAGAGTCTACATCCACGCTTCCCGCATCCTCTACAGCACCAGCTACATCAGTTGGTACATGTGCACTTGCTGCATGGGCTACCCCACCTGCTGCATCACCTGCAACAGTGTCCTCTCCAGTGTCTACAACTTCAGAAGTAGTAGCAGCATCAGTCCCATAGTCTACATCCACGCTTCCCACATCCTCTACAATACCAGCGATGTTAGCTGATACATCTGCACTTGCTGCACGAGCTGCCCCATCTGTTGTAGTGCCAGTAGTAGCATCTTCTATAGCGTCTACATCTTGAGCAAGATCACCAGCATTAGTCCTCTCTACACTCGCAACATTGGCATCATCTGTGGCATCCATAGCTTTATCAGCATCATCTTCTCCTTCAACACTTGTTGTGTTTATATCACTAGCTACATCAGCTGTGACAGCTGCACCAGCAGTACCACCTGCTCCATCTAGTTCTTCACCAGCAGCTGTAGCATTGGCGTCATCTACTGCATCCACAACTCAATGGACATCGGCCTCTCCTATAGCACCTACCCCGCTTACAATATCAGTTGCATCGGCCGTGATAGGTACACCTCCTGTAGCAGCTCTTCCATTTGCTGCATCCGTTACATTGACCCCACTAGTTACATCGACACCTTTGGCAGCAGTAGGTACTACGACGGCGCTTGAGATAGTTGCATCTACTATATCCTCAGTACCAGCACCTTTAGGATCATCATCTTCCCTAGATGTTGCATCAGCTCCATCCTATGCCTCAGCAATAGCACCTACATTCTATGCAGCATAACCTGTTGGGACATCAACTACATCTGTTATATCGACATCATCTACAGCACCTCCAACATCAATTCCATTTACTACATCGAGAGCACTGGCTTCATTAGCAACACCAGCTGCACCATTAGCAGCAACTGCATCAGCACCACCAGCTTCACTGGCAGCATCTATTACATCAGCAGCGTTGGCAGCACCGGCAGCACTGGCAGCATCTGTAGCATCAGTTGCATCGGCAGCATCATCTCTACTTCCAGCATCAGCTGGATCGCCAGCATCAACTACATCGTCAACAACAACTACATTGGTAGCCTTAGCTACATCGACTGCATCAGCGGTGTTGGTTTGTCCCTCATTGGTTAGTGATTGTGCAACAGCTGATAGAGACATCTTCGGGGGGGGGTCGGAGTCTTGCCCACCTATGGTAGTGACTACAGAGTTAGTTCCCTTCACCAGGTCGGCAGTACCTAGTCATTCTTGACTGAGATGCTGAGCTGAGGAGGATGAGATTCATTCCGAGATCAGTGTGTAGGAGACGTACGTCGCTACCATTCGGGCGATACTGTTGGAAGATATCCTTCCACCGGAGGATGCTCCAGTCATGCGCGTGCCGAACGCATCATGGCCATAAGTTACAATTGGATTAGCTATGATAGTGTTGATGCTAGAATACATGTTGTAAGATAACGATTACACCGATAACATGGGTGCCGATCGCAACCCGTTGCATCAACTAGCAAGAACTAGCCATCTCTTGCCTCATCGTGCTAGCTTGCGATTGACCACCAAATGTAACCATACAATCTATGCGCAAAGTGGTTCTACAGGCAAGTACGTTAAGAGCATCATTTCAACCACCAAATTACATCGTCTGGCGTTTGCAAGTCATCTCGACGACGGCACGAATGGTTGTATTGCCGAATTATTCAAATCGAGAATCGACGGGCATGTCCGGAAATAATCACAGACGGCTATGGTCATCAGTGATATGCCCGAACGGCATAAAAAAACACAGTGGTCCCGGTCGTCACCGATAGTGACGATCATTGGAAGTTGACTTTTGCTCTGCCGATAGCAGTACGGGAAGGTACTTCCAAACGAAGTACGAATCAAAATTTTATCGGATGGATCATATGTGACAAGGACGATTTCCTCAAAGTAAGACCATGCTAAATGTGGACAAACTCCTACCAGTTCATGTTGGTTTTTTCTTGTCTTTTTTTTGTGCTGCTGATGTCAACAGTGACATCAGCCTAGGACGGCTGGCGTTAGCAACTGCTGTCGCGTTATCTGTTGTTGCGACTGCTGCTATAGAGTTTCTTTCCCTCCTTCCCCTTTTTTGTTGATGATGTCAGTAGTGACGTCACCTGTGACATCAGCAGCTTGCTACTCACGTCAACAACGGTCGTTGTTGGGACCACTACTACACAGCTGTTGCTGTTGCTGCTACTGCGTGTTGTTGCTGCTGCTGCATGCTGGTGCGGCTGTTGTGGCTCTTGTAGCAGCTATGGCAGCTGTTGCTAGGGTGGGGGATGTTTTTTTTTCACCTGGCATAGTGAGCTCTGCTGCTCGCTGTGGGCAGCGGGCGGCGAGTAGTGATCTAACTGCTCGCTGCCCGTAGTCTGATGCTTACAGCGAGCAGCAGGCTCGCTGCTTGCAGCCCGCCGCTCGCGGCAAACTACGGGCTATGAGCAGCAACTGCTGTCGCTGGTTGCTGCCGGTTGCTGCTCGCTGCTGTTTTTGCTGCAGCCGGCCGTTGCTCCAGCTTGCTACTACGGCTACTACAGCTTGCTGCTGCTACTGTTCGATGCTGCTACATTTGCTCGCTACCGCTGCTACTGCTGGTGCGAGTTGCTGATGTAGGCCGCCGCTGCTGCTTGCTGCTACGGACTGCTGCTGTTGCTGGTTGCTGTTGCTGTAAGCTCCTGCTGTTGTTGCACGTAGCTGCTGCAGGCTGCTGCTGCCACTGCTCACTACTGGTTCCTGCCATTGCTGGTGTTGTAGACTGCTACTTTTGCTTGCTGGTGCCATTCACTTCACCTAGGTGGCGTTGCCACGTGTGTCGTTGTCGAGTGCGTCGTCGCCCGCAGGTGTTAGATGTGGCATGCCGCTCACCTCCTCGTGTCACGCGTGGGGGTGAGTGGTGCTGGAAAAAATCCGGTAGCATTTCCCGTGGCCCAGTGGCCGTGAGAAAAATTCTGACGCCGCCACCTGGCAGGTCAATGTTGTCGGAAAAAATCCGGCAGCATTTCCCCTGCACTGGCGCGTATGGGGGTCTGCCGGCATTGTCTGGCACCTGTGCGCCAGTCTTATGCTGCTGCTGTTATGCTCTGGCTCTGATACCAAAAAGGGAAAGCTAGGCAACTGGTTGGGGCAGCAACATTGTTGATGCAGATTGCGGGCTTCCACGCTCATTGCGTAAATGAGGTGCCCCCTTAGTCTGCTACTGTAGAGTCTAAGTCTTGAAGCTCAATGTTTGTTACTTAGAAACGCGCTCGCCAGTGTTAACGCCAGAAAGCAATTGAAAACTGAAAGTGACTGATTAGGAATGAAGAATGGGCACCAATGGGGGAACCCTCCAAGTTCTAGCTCCCGCCCAGGCTCTATAGAACTTGTTACTTAGATAACGAGCCAATCACAAAATAGTCCTAGATCTATTTTCTGGCAGGCAGGGTTTTCACGGTGAGCCCCGCCAGACGGCCGACGGCCCAGAACCTGGGCATCGTACGTTTTGCCTGAGACCTGGACCATACCAAAACACCAACGCTGCGAACGCAATCGTGCGGTCAGAATCAGCTAGAAAAACAACAGCAAAGAGTTATGGCTGCCTGAACTCAGGCAGTGCCTACTATGGTCCATGATGCCAAACAGTGCCACACAACACAAGACATGGACCCTAGACAGAGCATGACACTGCAGACGCAACGATTCAGTCAGATCCAGCACCTGATGCATGCACACAGCATCTGCGATGGCAGTGACCGCCGGCTGCCCGACTGCCGAGGAGGCCTGCCAATGGAGCT
This sequence comes from Penium margaritaceum, assembly GCA_023375785.1. Taxonomy (NCBI): domain Eukaryota; kingdom Viridiplantae; phylum Streptophyta; class Zygnematophyceae; order Desmidiales; family Peniaceae; genus Penium; species Penium margaritaceum. Next base: position 11,257 of record SZWC01023174.1, on the reverse strand, counting down.
AAGCACGTTGCCATGGAGAGGAGGCTCCAGCAAATTGGGAGTAGGCTTCAGCGTGCGTCGGCTCCACCGGACGACACTCTACCAGTGTCGAGTCTCGCCATCAATCATCTGCACGTGGATGTAACACAATCTGGGAGGACACAAGAGAGTACAGTGAGGATGCGCAAAAACCAACAAAGTTAGCCCATGCTAAAGGTGGACCAACTCCTACCTGTTCATAGATGGAACGCACTGCAAAAGCCCAATCGGTTGAGCACCAATCTCAAAATCTACACGGCTTGCATCACGGCAAGTGGTAAGCGCGCATGGTCAAGCACCAGGAACAACCCACTTTTCAATGGATCATGGTATGTGATTCATGCCATTGAACTTCAACCAAGTGAAGTTGGGTACACGACATGCGTGGACTACGTGCACGACATGCACAAAAACCCAATCCATTAAGTTTTGGTGCGTCGATCACGACACCCAATTATGGATAAGTTGGACATACAAATGACCACAACGGTTTTGTGACATTTGAACAAGCTGACAATGTTTGTTGATGTCATGGATAAAAATGACGACACCATTTGACCAAACAAGTAGTTTGGTGGGCGCAGGACGTGTGCCACGGCAATCGCATGTCCCATTGCGCTACAATGGTCAAAGGAGAATGTGACCATTTCATGACTTTGTATGTGTCATGACTATGTCATGAGATGTGAAATAGACCTTGTCTGTTAGCTCGCCGAATTCAATCCTCAAGGATTGCCATCGTGCCGCCTGTACACAGTGTTTACAGGATGCATCAGTAGCTTTTGGAGGTTCTCTGCATCATCAGTCATGGCCGATGCAACATCGGTTCGTGATGGAACATGTCAAGGATGATACGCTTCAATAAATTCTCAATTGCAGAACAATTAACACCCTCTCACTCGGTGAGTGATGCATACAAATCGGGGTACCTGACGGGTACAGACGATAAGAAGGTACATGAGTGTACTCACAACCCTGTTCAGGAGACAATGGGGGTTGTAATTGCCCCAAAGAGGGGCAGAGACTTTTCGATGGGTCCTCCATGATTTGAGATGCCGCAATGCGATGGTCGAAGATCGCAAGAGACAATTATGGCGTATGACAAGATCGACCGAATGTCTTAAGTGAACAAAATTGAAAGCTACACCTTGAGTCTATCATCACTCGGTGAGTGAACGTGTCATGGACATTGATAGACAGAAATACATGAACCGACGTAGATGGCATGAATTCATCCACAGTTCAGTAAAAATCCATTTCAGAGAAAATGAGGGACACTCATTTTCTACTTAATGGTACTCTAGAGAACTATGACGATCTCGTAGATTGCCACAAACCAACTAGGACATGGTTGGGATCACGTCACGATCTAGGTTTTGTGTTCAAAACTTATGACCGTGGAGACGATCTGTAACCTGAGAGCTTTATGCTAACAGTGTGTTCGCATCTACATCTTGGTTGTACAACCGACCACATGAGTCACAATCAACACGGAGGTAAAACAATGACCAGTGTGTCAAAAATGTTGATGTGAAGGGACTCTTCAAGATGGGCCTTGAGAAACGATGTTTCTTATCAAATTATTTTGATATTTTGAGAAACGTCCCAAAGGTGACACCATCGTGACACGTTACACTAGTTGTGTACGTTACGCTCTTCAAACATCACGCAGCTGGATTCCGATCATACCAAGGCATAGTGTAGCACCAGCTATCCAATTTGTTGGAACAAAAGCAAAATCCAAGAAAGATCATAATGACTACGGTGTAGTCGAACCATGCTTCACTGACCCGAAAGGTCATGGTGAAGGGACTCAAGCCCCTTAATTTTGAATATGGTTCAATTGAAGTACATTGCCGAACGCAAGTACAACGCAACTTTGGATGTTGCTGCAGTGGTATCCACAATGGTGGATGTTTGTCGAGATGTCTTCGATGAGGGCGATCCCCACCACGAGTGCCTCGGACAAGGCATATGGAAAACAATGTATTGAATGGAAGTACCAAATGTACATAATAGAAGACACTGAAGAAACAAGGATTGTTGCAACTTGGCAAACACAATCCATTGACGGGATCTTGAATGGAACCCTTGCACGTGATTATGTAAATGCAAACAGTTTAAGGAACAAGTTGTTCCAGGGTCACCGGATGTGATTCGGAGATGTTCGATCACAATCACATGGAAATGACACCCAAAAGGTGTTCTTCCAACTTGTACCAAAATGATTGTGATCATAGTACACTCGTTTGGTGAATATCATACAATGAACACTTTGTCCGTGGATAGAATCCATGGTTGTTGAGATTGGTGATCTCAGTTAACCTAGTTCCAAACCAGTGTGCTTTTGACGGGGACGTGAGCGGCAGCCTACGGTACCCATTTCGCACAAAAATGAGGGGATGATGGTTGAGACCAAGGTCATCTAGGTTGGAGCATTGTCGTGTCCAATGGTGGACTTTGACGGAAAGTGCGCATGCCAGACGACCAATGCCGTTCTTCAAAGATGAGTGCAATCTTTGAATGGAAAAACAAGTGTGCTCAGCAACCATGTCTTAGGATCTTGGTGCCTCCCAACCCGAAGAAAAAGCTAGCATGCGAGTTGCAGGGGCTTAGTGGAGCTTGGCCGAGTTCAGCCAACCAACCCACAGGTGTTGAAAGAGGTATAGTAGACGTACGCGTGGTCATGAACACGTAGTTGCAAACCGAGAGGACTGATGTCAGGATCTTGGATTGCACGTATTGACAATGTTGCGAGGAGGTACCACCTTAACAATAGCCCCTTGGAAGAGATCATGTCCAAATGACATGGGAAGTGTTGTGTGGACCAAGACAGTTTTCACGGGGACGCCCGGTTCATTGGTCGCAGGGGCGCTCCTTGCAAAGAGGGAGGAGGCGTCACCACAACAGCTTATTGAAGACGTACCACACAGAATGTGGGAAAATGTTTTCTATGTACCCTCTTCCAAACTGGCAAGACATTGTTGACAATGTACGTCCCAAAGGCATTGACCATGCCACCGATATACACGTGTGATGAGTCTCGGTGAAGATTCACCAACACTTGTCAAGAACGTACAAGGATTGTACGTGTCTCATCTTGGCAGGAGCCAAGGAATCACGCGATCAACACTAGATGTTGTGCGCAAATGACCATAATCACAAAAGCCACAAGTGTGTGGTTGATTATGTGTGAACGTGACGCAACCGTGTTGCGGATGACAAGAGTTCAAACGTGTGATCTTGTTTGTGCTTCTTGTTGCATGGTTTGCATCATGAAGTACGCGATGATCAAACCTCCGCGAGCAAAGACGAACTGGGACAGTTCGAAGCAAAGGGGGAGGAATGTAGCATACGGACCATTTTCACAGCTAAAAATGATCGTGAAACAATTATTGGGTGCTTCGGGTACTCGAGACTCAAGTTTCGAGGAGCCAAAGCCCGAAAAAATGTAGTAGGCTAGTGTAGCAAACGGATGGGAAGCTTGGCCCACTGGGCCAAAACCGCAGTAGATAAGGACCTCCGACCCTCAACTCATCTCATCTGTCGCCAACAGGCCAGGACCCACGTTCGAGCCACGTGGCACACCTCGCGCTACAGCTAGAGCCTGGTTTGACTGTAGCCTGTAAAACATCCGTGGCCGGATTTAGGTGAAAGGAGTATCGCGATGGAAAATCCATCGCGTCACTCCTCCTCCAACTGCTTGGCGCTAGGGTCCTATTCCAGCGTGACAATGGCACGTGGAACGATAGGGTTTTAGGATGCATGTTTGAAGTAATGCCCTGTGACGACTAGGTCCATTTGTGGCGAGGTTCGTCTCAGCCAAAATGGCAAAGGCGACCATTTGCTACCTCTCCTTGGACTACACTTTCTGAGGGCCTACGTTTTGGGTTCAGAAGTTAGTCGCAAAACGGACCAAGTCCGTTGCATTTTCCTTATGTGATCATATGGGTTTTGCCTTTTGTGATCGTGTAGGTTTTTCCTTCTGTGATCGTGTGGATTTTTCCTTCCGTGACTGTGTGGGTTTCTCCTTCTGTGATCGTGTGGGTTTTTCCTTTTGTGATCGTGTGGATCTTCGATGTTGTGGGGTCGTAGAGGTACCGATCTAGTTGGGATGTTGGCAGGTCCTGCAGCACCCAACGGGTGGCGGACGCCACCAATGGAACTTGCGGGTGACGAGCTCGCCTCTGGTGAGGGGAGTTGGACAAGCTTTCCCCACTCAACTTGTCGTGAATGAGCGTCAGGGGCTGACGAGATTGTGCAGCTCCTCAGAACCCAGTGGCCCTGACTCAGTCATTCTGGCATGCTTAGTGCCACAGGCCATACCCTCTTCGTGTTCCACATCCCCTTGCACCGCTTGGTGCATTGGGTAGCGCAAGGGAAGCCATAAACTGTGGGGAGTGAAGAGGAGGGATTTCTCCTCAGGAGCCTAGACCCAGAACATGGGTGGTCTGCTGATCAACAACTTTTTTATGATTCTTTTAAATGTCCGAGTCCGACACTGACCCACCTGCTATCCTTCAACTATCACGAGTTTGGTGCACTCAAATTACTCTTCTCCCAAATGTCTTGGTGTCAAATTGGAGTTCATCAATGATGACCTTAGATAGTCCAAAGCTTTAGTTATACAAAGTGTCTAAATGTCCCTTCATTGCCGTGCAAAGGATTTAGTTGCAAGCGTCGCAATAACACCAGGTAAAGACCGCCATCACTTCTTCCTTTCAAAACAATTCGAAGGAACTCCCCGATTCGAAGCTGTTCATTTATTTCATACCCTCGGTGCCTGCTTTGCAAGCACTAGGGGTCACTCTTTCAGACTGTTGCATGGAGCTGTACACAACGCTGCCCTTCACATAACTTACTATGTGGCTATGTACTCAGTGGCTCCTCCTCACATCGATCATAACACCACGAGAAAGAATCCACTCTTGTCATGGAAACCATGGACACAGAAAGACCTCGCACTGAATCACCGCCGTGCTGCCGCAAAATTCCTCAAACCCTTCACAAACTCCTTCCGGTTGAACCCGTGATCGAGCAGCACACACGTCACCCCGAGCTGCTCGATCGTGCGGGTGTTGCGCGCCTCGTCGTCGAAGAACAGCATGTCGGGGTACTCCACCCCGAGCTTCTTGTGGATGGCCAGAAAGTGATCCGTCTTGTGCGTCCAGCTCGGGTACATCTCCTTCACCGCAAAGTAGCCATCGAAGATTCCCAGCTTCTTCAGGAAGACGGTGGCGACCTCGGGCGTGGGAGTCCGCGAGGCGATGGCCATGGTGATGCCGCTGCTCTTGAGCGCTTCGATGATCGGCCGGGAGTCTGGATAGAGGCTGGGCGTGTCGGAACTGCACGAGTGGGTGGTTTTCAGAGATGGGTGCGGCAAGGAGGGCGAGAATAGGAGACATATAGGAGGTGAGGGAAGACACGAACTCCCCCCTGGCCAAGTCATTGCGACAAGTAGTGCCCAAGCAATAAAGTTCATGCGAAAACAAAAACACAACAGTACCCCCCCCCCCCTCCTCCTCCCCCCACCCACCTCTCATCAACCGCCTCCCCCACACTCCACATGGCCAGAGCAACAGAGAAAATGATTTCCCTCTACTCCCTCCCTCTTCCCCATACCATTCACCTTGCTCCCCTCCTACACTCTGACCCGCCCCCGACCAGGCCCCTCCTTGTTGCCCTCAATCCCTTTCACTTTGGCTCTCCCTTCTCCTCACCCCCCCCCCCCC
>SZWC01023173.1:24883-36776 GCA_023375785.1 Penium margaritaceum | reverse complement strand
GGAGGGAGGGAAGGTGGGAGGGAGGTAAGGGTAGGAGGAGCAAGCAGGGAGAGAAGGACAGACATTCGGACCAAGGACCCCAGAATCGCTGATCGCTCAGATCAGATCACCACTTTAAAAAATCGCCGAGAATACCATTCTTGCAGATGCAAGATGGTCGTTAGATCGCTACCCACTAAGATTCTTCAACTTAGGATCCCCCCTCCTGTCAACCAGCCTAGGGCAAACAGACTCGAAAACAGAGCCGACACAAAAGCACCTGCCGTCCGCTCCTAGCATTTCAGCTAGGAGAAGATATCATCTTCAGGATCACGGTTCTACACTGAGCAGTTTCTAGGCAATCACTTGCTAGCAACTGTGTCCACGTAACACTTTGTCACTAGTGCTATTCAAAGTGCTAGTCAAAGTCTAACTCCGAGGGCTTAGACCAACTAGTGTCTTCTTTATGCTGTTTTTTAGTTGGACAACTATGTGAGGAGCATCTAAGGCCAAATTGTGTAATTACAATCAGGAATGAGCCTGGTACATATACTCCTAGGCCTAGCTTCTAAGGTGTGTGGGTAGTGGCACTTTTGGGGTGGTCACTTTACACCACCTCACCAGTCTGCCAATTCGCGCATCCATTGACCACCAAGTGGCGCACTCTCCTCATGCATGGGGAAATGTCTAAGAAACTTCCCCTGTGCAGGAAGGTCAAAAATCTTCATGCGCACATCAAGGCTCGATCGCACGACCTGTTGTTCCTAAGTCCAACATGCTATCCGTTGCGCTACACTTCTGGTGTCTCGCTTGGACTTGCGCCATGGACAAGGTTGGGGGAACTTACTCCAAGGGAGCACTGCATGCCCAACCTGTCCGTCAAGCCATCGAGGTGGCCATGGGGCATAGAAGAACAACAATCTCTCCCTTGCACCTTAGGCCACCTGCTGTGATTGTTTTCCTCCGCATGCACCTGTAGCTCTGGGTTTTGCTTGTGCACGTCAGCTTTCTTGGTCTTTAGTTCTCATCTCTTGCATCCGCCATGCCGAATCCTCGAGCACCTGCAACATGCAAGTCGCTGTCTAGCGGCTTTGTCAAGAAGTCCGCAATCATTTTCTTGGTTGCGGCGCGCTCCAGTTCCACGACACCCTTGGCGACAAGGTCACGTGAGTAGTGGTACCCAATGTCGATGTGCTTTGTACGCCGGGAAATCATGTCGTCCTTTGCCATAGCGATGGCACTTTGGTTGTCGATGCGGATGACCTTTGCTTCCTCTTGTGGTGCCTTGATCTCATCAAGCAAACTGCGAAGCCATTATGTTTCCTTGCACACTTCGGAGAGTGCAATGTACTCCGTCTCAGCAATAGAAAGCGAGACGCAGTCCTGCTTCCAACTTGCCCACGAGACTGCACCACCGTTGAGAAGACAGACAAGCCCTCAGGTGGACTTCCTGTCATCAATCCGTCCTCCCCAGTCTGCGTCACTGTAGCATGTCAGTCGCAGCAAGGCTGGTCCTTCTAGACCTCCGAACCGAAGTCTGACATGCCGAGTTTTTTTTAGGTAGCGAAAAATGCGCTTCAAGGCTTGCCAATGCTCTGGCAAATGGTTGGCCACAAACCTGCTCACCTGACCCACCGCATAAGCAATGTCAGGTCGCGTTTCCACCATTGCATGCATGAGGCTTCCAACGACGGACTGGTGCGGAATGTATTGCATCTCCCGTCTGTCGGCCTCGTTTATTGGTGACATGGACGAGAGCTTGCAGTCGGAGGGGATGGGGGTACTGACGGGTTTGCAGTCCTCCATGTTGTAGCGCTTCAAGACGTCCATGATGTACTTTGTCTGGTTGAGCTCAATGGTGTCTGCTTTGCGATTGCGGTGAACAGCAATCCCGAGGTAGTACTCGAGAGGTCCCATGTCTTTCATCTCAAGCCTGCTGGCCAGATTTTTTTTAGGTCCGTAAGGGCCTCTTGCGAAGACGAACACATGGTAAGATCGTCCACATACAACGCCACAAGGAGCAAGCCACATTTGTCCTCCCAAATAGACGATGGGGTTATTCTTATAATGTGCGAAGGAGATCTCAGCCATGAAGCTGTCCATCTCCTTACACCAGATCCGTGGGGCCTGTTTCAGCCCGTACAACGTCTTCACCAGCTTACACACCTTACCCTCGGGTGCTTTGACACCTTCCTGTACCTCCATTAGCACCTCCTTGTCGAGCTTCCTATAAAGGAAGGCTGTCTTCACATCCATCTAGTGGATCTCAGGATCTTTGGCGGCAGCGACGTAAAGCAGGGACCTAATGGAGGCAAACGTGACGGCCGGTGAGAAGGTCTCATCTTACTCAGACCCTGCGTGCCGTGAGAATCCTTTCGCCATGACCCTTGCCTTGTACTTGTCGATGCTATCGTCTTGCCTCTGCTTCAACCTGAGCACCCACTTTGAGCCCACCACGTGAGCGTTAGCGGGTTTGTCCACAAGCACCCATGTTCTATTTTCTTCGATGGACGCAAGCTCGCTGTCTACCGCCTCTTTCTACTTGGCCGCCTCAGGCCCTCCCAGCGCCTCAGCCATAGTGAGCGGCTGTCCCTGAGCCAAACAGGACCAGCTCAGTCCAGTGCAGCTTCCAGTGTCAGCGTCGTACTTTGGAGTTTGTTGTCTCTATTGTGTACTACGATGCTTCATTGCTGGTGGATCTCTTCAATGCTCTTGCTCCTGTGTTGCTGGTTGCCCTGAAATAAATTTTTCTTCTTTTGAAGAGCCGTTGGCCTCCAAGCTGGGTTTCAGAGGCCTGGGACGTCTCCGACTCTGTGTCGGAGCTCGCCGCTGCGGGAGCCTGCGCAACCGCTCTCCCTGCCACACCACTCTTTTTCAAGTCGTGTCGCAGGGGCACCACTTGCCAGTTTTTAGGAGCTTGATCTCCTGATTCCAGCAACACCAATCACTCTCCCTGTTTTGGAGCTTGTGTGGTATCAAGCACCTCTTCTTTGCCTAGTTTTCTCTCGTCAAAGCTCACGTCCCGACTGGTGATGAGTCTTCTTGCAGCCAAGTCCCACAGGCGGTAGGTCTTGTGGGCTGTCTCATAGCCCACCATCACGCACTTAAGTGCTCTTGCATCTAGCTTGCCGCTACCCTCTCCCACCTGGACCTTTGCCCATGCGGTGCAACCGAAGACTTTGAGGTGTGATGCATTCGGCTTCTTCCCTGGCCATACTTCTTGTGGCGTCATCTATTGCTTGCCTTTTTTTTGCTGCGCTTGTTGAGAGCAGTCGCAGGGGTCAAGTTGACAGTATAGCATGCTGATCTTGGCGTTTTCGCCCAAAAATGAGGTGAAAGTTTTACATCGAAGAGCATGCTACACACCATGCCGAGGATGGTCTGGTTCATTCGCTCGGCCACTCCATTGGTTTGTGGTGTGTAGGGAGTTGTGGGCTGGTGGTTGATCCCATGTTGCCGCAACGAGCTTTTGCATGATTCATACTCTCCGCCGTTGTCGCTTTATATTGCTTTGACTTTCTTTCCAGTCTGCCACTCCACCATGGCCACAAATTCTTGCACCTTTTCTCCAACCTCTCCCTTGGTTTTGAGGAAGAAGATCCACACCTTGCGACTGTGGTCGTTGATGAAGGTCAGAAAGTACTTGCTACCACCGTTTTAGCAATGCAAAAGGGTCCGCACACATCGGTGCGAATCAGGTCAAGGGCTGATTTTCGCGGTGATCATTGCGCTCAAAGTGCGTTCGCTTCGTCTTCCCTTGGAGGCAAGGTTCACATCGGCTTCCACACCCAACCGAATCCTTATTGCAAACATCCATGCCCCAGACCAGCTGTTGTTGCTGGATGACTTGGAGCATGCTGTTTGCAATGTGCTCAAAGCGTCTATGCCACAGATCAGCGTCTTTGTCTTTCGCGGCAGAGGATGCTTTTTCAGTTTTCGTTCGTGTGCTCTCCTGCATTGGTGTCGAGACCACTGCCTCCGATGCACCCGCATGACCCTCGTCTTTCGAGCTCTTTGCTGTCGTTGTCTGCAATACGTAGAGCCTGTCAACTCGTGGAACCTGTGCCACGAGATCTTTGTTGGCGTAGAAGACCTTGATGTCCTTGTTCTTGGCGATGACCGCCTTCTTCTGTGCCAACACCACCGTCATGTCGCTGTCCGTTGTTTTTGACACGGACAGGAGGTTTGCCGCAAAGGAGGGCATGTAGACTACGTCACGTAGTCGTAGATCTTTCTCTGCACCATTAAAGCCGATGCTCACCAGCTTGTCTCCCACGCCCTTTGTGTTCATAACGCTACCGTTTGCGCATCTGAACCGTCGATCGGTGGGGTCGATGGAGACAAATCCAGCCTGGTCGTTGCTAGAGTGATGATCGGTGCCAGAGTCGAGCCCGAAAGCTCCCGGCCTGAGCAGCGCCGCTCCTGTTGCCGGAGGCGTGCTCTGTGCCATCATGTTGGTGGCTTCTTTGCCATCTTTTTTGCTGCCTTGTTCCCACCGCTTCCGTCGTCTTCCTTCTTTAGCGACCTGTACTCTCTTGTTTAGTGCCCAGGTTTGCCGCAGTTGCGACAGTTGCCCTGTCGCTTGGGAGCCTTGTCGCCATTGTTGCCTCCGCCACCACTGGTTCCGCTGTCGCCTTTCTGACCAGAGGCTGACCCTTTGCTCCCGCGACCACCGTAGCGTGCGGAATAGGCTGAGAAGTTAGCCTCACTTCCACTTCGGTGCAGGGCCTCGTTTCGCACGTACTCGGACACTGCCGTGCACGTCAGGTCGTCCTCCTTCCAGCCGCCCATGACGGTGATCATTGGGCTCCAGCTCTCCGGTAGCGCCATGAGGAGGATCAGGGCTTGCATGTTTTCGTCAAGGACCCAGTTCATCTGGCGAGCCTTGCCAAGGAGTCCTTCAAACTCTTGTAGGAAATCAAGGATTGATTCGCCCTCATTCACCTGCATGCTCATCAGCTGTTGTAGAATTAATAATCTGTTCGCGCGGGAGGTGGACTGGTGTACGCGCTTAAGCTTCGGAAGCCAGCGTGTACCTGGCAATGATGGAAACATACTTCTTAGCAATCGCATCCCTGAGGAATCACATGACAATATCATTCCGTTCCATCCATGCCTCGTGCTCCAGTGAGCCCACCGCAGGAACCTGCTCCTCTCCCTTCAAAAGCTTGATGTAGCTGTGCACTTTCATTGCCAATTCGATCTGCCATATCCAGAGCGGAAAGCTGTTCCCCTCAAAGATTGGGATTCCTCCCAAAGATCCAAGACCTTGCGGCAGTGCAGTAGCACTCATGGTTGCTCCAGTGGTCTGACCTGTTATAGCCACCGTTGAGTTTGAGGATTGTCCTGCTATAGCCCCTGTTGTGTTTAAGGACTGCCCTGCTGCAGCCCCCACTGCTCTAGATGGGTCAGCAGTTTTAGCTGCTTTATTCTGCAATCTGTGTCTCTACTACGTTGGGGTCGATGTAGGCTGATGTTAGCTCATGTCTGCTACCGGTTTAAAGGTGCAGTTCTGTTGCTTTCCCCTCCAGTCGATACATGCCTGCAAATAGAGAAGACAGATCGAGCTAGCACACCCACGGTCTTCCCTCTTAGGGCAAAGCATGCCTTGGTTAGGACCGAAGGCTCGTGCCTCTAAGGGCAGAGCTTGTCCTTGGTCCCTGTGTGCTAGCTGCAAGTTCAGTCGTTGCGGCTGATGAAGCAGTTGGAGCTGATGGAGCTGATAGAGCTCATGTGCACAACTGGAGAGAGACTACCACAGTTGAGCGAAGCGTGCCTTACAACTGGTCAGTGTGGGCCCATAATCTTTTGTCAACCGGCCTGAGGCAAACGGACTAGAAACAGGGCCGACACAATAGCACCTGCCGTCCGCTCCTAGCATTTCAGCTAGGAGAAGATATCACCCTCACGATCACGGTTCCACATTGAGCAGTTCCTACGCAATCACTTGCTAACAACTGTGTCCACCTAACACTTGGTCATTTTCGCACGAGGTGCTACTCAAAGACTAACTGTTACGGCTTAGACCAACCAGTGTCTTCTTTCTATTGTTCTTTAGTTGGACAACTCTATGAGCAGCATCTAAGGCCAGATTGTATAATTACAATGAGGATTGAGCCTGGTACATTTAGTCTTAGGCCTGGCTTCTAATGTGTGTGGGTAGTGGCACTTTTGGGGTGGTCACTCCATACCACCTCACCAGTCTGCCAATTAGCGCATCCACTGACCGCCAAGTGGCGCACTCTCGTCATGCATGAGGAAATGTCTAAGAAACTTCCCTTCAGCAGGAAGGTCAAAAACCTTCATGCGCACATCTAGGCTCGATCGCAGGACCTGTTGTCCCTAAGTCAAACATGCTATCTGTTGCACTGCACTTCTGGTGTCGCGCTTGCACTTGCACCATGAACAAGGTTTGGGGGACTTACTCCAAGGGAGCAATGCATGCGCAACCTGTCCGTCAAGCCTAGGGTGGGCAGGAATATTGTATCGACCCAATATTTATATCGATATCGAGTCTCGATATCGATATCGATATTGATATCGATATCGAGTTCGATATCGATACGATATCGATATCGAGGCCCCAGGGGGGGACCCCCGGACCCCTCACCACCCACGCGACTTAGGGTGGAGAGGTCGATATCGACAATATCGACGATATCGACGATATCGGCTTTTTTTTTTTTAATTTTTTAAGATAGGGCAGCCGAGGCGCGCGCGCCTTGACTGCCACCAGATTTTTTTTTTTCTTCATTTTGGCCTGGTTGGCTCATTTGTAGCCATTCCAGTCCATAACTTCACTTTCCAACGCCTTTTTCGTACTAAGTCCTCAACGATGGCGCCTCTTCGTCCAAGGCCAACAGCAACCCCTCTCACGCTCTTCTCATGGGTGGCCAACGCCGTCAAGGGACGGCGCTCTACAAGGGTGCGCAAGGAGCACCACCCCAAGGCAAAGGGGGTGGACACCGCCACACCACCTACGTCCATGTCCACCTATGTGCCACCTACCTCCTCCTCCACCCCCACCCATAGTCCTCCACGCGCCGTCATTGAACCGGGTTGGTCCAAACCTAAGAGCGCACGGTCCCCACGTCGTAAGCGGACCCCTCCTCTCCCCACGACCAACTTCTACGACGTGCTATGTACGCCGATGGTGGAGGCCGCAGCTGCACAGTGCATGTCGCCGTCCATCCTTGAGCCCACGGCTATGCGACGTGCATCTCCTCCACCTAAGCGTGCACGCCGCTCCTCTCCCTCCTCCTCCTCACAGGCCACAGAGTGGCCTGCTCTTCCATCGTCCGCGTCGGTGCCCCGCATTGTCGCACGTTCACCGACGCCATCCGCCACCATCGTGCGCGATCGAATGGTGTACTCTCCTTCTGGGCGGCCGCTTGACCTTCTACTTTCAGCGGCAGACCTATCGTTGTCTGAGGATGACAGTGTACTGGTGGCGGAGGGCGTCAGTGAGGTGGTTTTCTCGCCGCCGTGGGCTGTGGTTGTTGCTGCAGGAGGTGGCAGTGGTGGTGCTGGTGGCGGGGCAGGTGGGAGTGGTGGTGGTGGCAGCGGCGGTACAAGTGGCAGTGGTGGTGGTGGTGGTGCACGCGACAGCAATGGCACGGGCGATGCAGGCGGTGGTGCAACAGGAGGGGGTGGTGGTGGTGGTGGTGGTGGTGCAGGTGGCAGTGGTGCGGGTGGTGCTGCAGGTGGTGGAGGTGGTGGAGCACATGATGGCGAGGAAGGAGGTGGTGGTGCACGACCTTGGTGGGCAGAGGAGGATGATGAGGAAGGTGGTGGGGAGGATGGCGAGGAGGAAGAGGGTGCAGCGACTGGTGGCAGAGGTGCGCGCGGTGGGGGAGGCGGCAGAGGACGTGGCGGTAGAGTGTGGAGTGGTTCACGACAGCAGAGGCTAGCACCAGCCCGCTTGCCTCTGCCCCATGGTACATTTGGGCCAGAGGATGTCGACATCAATGACGCCAACATTGACCCTGACATTCAGGCTAGGATAGAAACGAGGAGGTTCATGGAGAACTACTACCAGCGACGTACGCAGGTTGGACGGCCAGGGACATCATCTGCTGCATCCGCAGCTGCGGGCAGGGGAGGTGGTGGCAGACGTGGCGGAAGGGCTGCAGGTAGTGGCGGGAGACGGGGGAGGGGGGGGGACCACGGGTGGACGGTCCACACTTTCGCCACGTGAAGATGGTGGTTCGTCATCTGCGACAGCAGCGACAGCAGCTGCACGTACAGCAGCAGCAGCTGCACGTACAGCAGCAGCAGCAGCTGCACGTACAGCAGCAGCAGCAGCTGCACGTACAGCAGCAGCAGCAGCTGCACGTACAGCTGCAGCAGCAGCAGACACATCAGTAACAGCAGCGGCAAGAGCAGCATCACCAGCAGCAATAGCAGCAGCAGGTTCAGCAGCAGCAGCAGGTACAGCAGCAGCAGCAGGTACAGTAGCGGCAGTAGGTACAACAGCAGCAGCAGGTATAGCAGCAGCAGCAGGTACAGCAGCAGCAGCAGAGACGCTTGAGGAAGGTGTGCGGCGGTCAGAGCAGCTAGCCTGACAGCAGGCAGAGGCAGACGATGTGGCCACTGATCAGGCAGAGGGGATGGAACCTGTTTTCTTTCAGGGAGAGGATTGGGAAGGCCTGGATGACTACATGGGAACAGAGAAGGATACGTCGGAGGATGGTGCTGCTTCTGATAAGGGAGAAGATTCAGACCCGGATTTCGACCCAAAGTATGACGGTCGGATTGTGAGTGATTCGGTCGTCATGCCGGAGTTCATCAACAGTTCACTCATTGTGACGTTGGGCCCGTGTACCATAGACCCGTCGGCATTGCCAGAGTGGATAGCAGGAAGGTGGCGGCAGAAGGTGCGCGAAGCGGCAGGGACACAAATAGCGTTTTTCTGGAAGGATGAGCCGGAGATGTTGCACTGGAACTGTTGGTACGATTTGGTGTTGGAGGACTCGGCAGTGCGGCGGGACTTGTACGAAAAGATGGGGTTAGAAGTACCACGCACGCGGAACGTAGACTTGCGTGCTGCGCTAGACATCCTTGCTACCGGGCCTTGGGTTGTCCATCCGCGGCAAGAAGGGGTTGGCACACGGAGCGTACGAGATGGTGGTGGGTTGGTGCTTGGGGCAGGGACTTCCATGGTGTCTGGGGAGACAGGGAGAGGGGGTGGGAGTGCGGAGAGTGGGCGTGGTGGGTGTGGCTGCGGGCGTGGTGGGCGTGGACGCGGGCAGGCGGAGGGCGATCGCAAGGGCAAGAGGAAGGCGGATGAGGCTAGGCCATCAACAGCAGTGCGCGATGATGATGATGACGATGAGGATCCACTGTGGGTGGCTGGGGATGCAGGAGAGCGGGGGGCGTCTGAGGGGGATGGAGGTGCGGCGACAGCTGCGGGGAGGCCGATGCCTAGCGCCAAGCTTGCGCGCAAGGCAATGGATGCGGCGGCGAGGAGGGAGGGGACAGAGACAGACGCTGACTTTCGTCCACCAGTGAGGCCTACTGCATCAGCAGCAGCAGCAGCATCCGCATTGGCAGGGCATGGCCGCACAGCAGGCACAGTGCTAGCGGCGGTGAAGGACGTAAAGGTGAAGTGGGCTGATGGATGGGATCATGGACGGTTGGAGGAGACAATACGGAAGATGTTGGAGAAGGAGGGGACAGGCAAAATACCACGGAGGGAGCTGTTTCCGCAGAAGAACCAGTTGGATCGTATAGCGGCGGAGGAGTTGTGTGTCATATGTACAGTATGGGTGAAGACGAGGAACAGCGGAACGAGCAACTTGGCGAGCCACGTGCGGAACAACCACTTCCGCACGGTATTCATCAGGGTAGCGCCGGAGGGGTGGGGGAAGTTTACAGGAGCAGAGGTCACTCACCCCACAGGTGCTCCCATAGAGCGTGCCATCGCCACAGGGGATCCATTGTTCTCTCAGGATAGGTTTGAGAGGAAGCTCAGACGTTTTTGGGTCATCCACGACCTTTCCTTCCGCCTGATTGAGTGTGATGAGTTCCGCATGATTCTCATCGAACTCAACCCGAAAGCGACACTCCCCAATAGGAGGGTCTTCGCAGCAGCCATCCATGGAGATTGGGGTCTGTACAAGGCATTGATGAAGGAGCTGCTGGATGCTGCAGTGGGCCGAATTGCAACGTCCGTTGACATATGGACGGGGCAGAACGGTCGGGCGTACATGGGCATCACTGCGCATTGGTTGAATGCCGAGTGAAAGAACATGACGGCGGTGCTTGACTTCATTGCAGTGCCAAAGAGGCATAAAGGCAAGTACCTTGCCCAGGCATTGCATTGGTGCCTGTTTGAGGAGTGGGAGCTGGAGGGGAAGGTGAAGGCCATCACCTTCGACAACGCCTCCAACAACAAGAAGATGGCCGATGAGTTGGTGGCTCTCTTCCCGGATTCTTTCGACCCGCAGTGGTTTTTCCGTTGTTTTTGCCATGTCGTCAACTTGGCTGTGCACACCTTGTTGACGGCTCATGCAGCGGTGGAGGAGATGATTGGGAGGGTGCGCAAGGTAGTGCAGACCTTGCGCAACTCCTCGTCGCTGCGTGAGCGGTGGCGAGAGCTGAGGCCGGAGCAGGCAGAGCGGTTGGTGGAGGACGTGCGCACGAGGTGGGGCAGCACGTTGGCGATGCTAGAGGCGTTTGTGGAGACACGAGCGACACGGCACGATTGGATGCGGGGGTGGACAGCTGCTGCTCGACGATCTTTTGAGCTCGATGCGGCGGAGGAGGTGTTGATGGAGGCACTGATCAGAGTGTTGCAGCCCTTCAACACCGTCTCCATTCGGATGGAGAGCGAGGTTCGACCCACCCTCCACTCCGTTTTGTCGCGTTACCACCTACTGCGTGACCATCTCGCCACCGAGCAGGCTTCTGCCGACACGCCAGCAGCACTTGTAGCTGGCATCGTTGCAGCCGATGACCTTCTGTCCACCTACAGCTCTGACTACATGACTGATGTGTGTTGGGCAGCCACGATGCTGGATCCTGGACGCGGCCTTGCACACTTCACACGACAGAAGGGAGTCGGTTTTGCTACGGTACAGGAGAGTCGGCGGAGGTTTGACGGCGTGGTAGCACCGTATCTCGAGGCAGCCCATGCAGCCGATGCCGCAGCAGGGCAGTAGGAGTCAGCAGCGTCGACTACCGCGTCAGGTGCAGTTGGCAGCAGAGGTGCCGCAGTGTCGCCGGTCTCCGCCACCTCCCTTGCGGCTGTGTCTTCCTCAGTCCCCGCAGCAGCAGCAGGGAGCAGCAGGTCGGCGGCAGCAGGCAGTGGGTCGGCAGCAGCATCAGGCAGTAGGTCATTGCGGCAGACAGTATTGGCGGGCTTACATGACGAGTATGCCGACAGTGATGCTCGACACTCGCCTGCACCAGCTGAGAGTGAGGTGGACACCAATCAGGTGGACCGCACTCGACATGACGTGGTACGCGGGACACCGACGACATTTTGGAGGGTTGAGAGCGGGAGGTGTCCAGGCTTGGGCGCTTGTGCTGCAGACATCTTCGCCGTGCCAGCATCGAGCGCGTCGTGCGAGCGTGTCTTCAGCCAAAGCAAGAACGTGATTGGGGACAGGCGCCACAACCTTGGTAACCAGACTTTGCGGGCACTCATGTGCCTGAAGTCTTGGTACAAGATCCTGTAGCTTGATCGTTGAGAGGTACTACAGAGCGTTCGTGCCTATCCTCTTTTGACTCACTAGTTTCATGTACGCGATGTATTCCTCAAACTTTGAGTAACAATTGAGCTCTCCCACTCTCTCCCCCCCACTCTCTCTCCCTCTCCTACCTCTCTCTCTTGACACACTCTTCAATGTCTCTCTCTTCCCCCCCTCCCTCCCTAAACCCTCTCTCTCTCTCTCTCTCTCTCTCTCTCTCT
>SZWC01023173.1:7249-22416 GCA_023375785.1 Penium margaritaceum | reverse complement strand
AGAGAGAGAGGACTGGGGCAGAAAGGCAGGGAAGGAGGGAAGGAGGGACGGACGGACGGTTGGATTGGAATGAGAAACAGAGAGAAGGGGGGGGGGGGGTCCGGGAGAGGAGATATCGCTAAAGTGAAGAGAGGAGGTCGTGAGACAAAGGAAGGAAATGAGGACGTGGAGTCTGAACAAGCCAAGGGGAACGTTACCAACATGCAGGACAATTGTGGCGAAGAGGCAGAGGAGGAAATCAGTGGCAAATGTGTATGCTTCTTTGGCGCTTTGGAAAAGGTGTGACAAAAAAACACAACATACCGGACGATTGTGGAGTAGAGGTGGAGGAGGAATGAGTCGCAGACGCGGAGTAGGAGCGTGCCACAGAGGATGAGGGTGCAGTGGACGGAGAGGAGGATGTGGAAGTGGAGGAGGAAGGAGAGGAGGAAGAGGAGGAGGAAGGAGAGGAGGAATGAGAGGAGGAAGGCGAGGAGGATGAGCCCCATCTTTGCCCTTTTCTTGGCAGGGATGAGCTCTGGAACGATGTCGACGCCCATGGTGACCGTGGGGATGACGTCGGCGATGACATGGACACTGACGTCACGTCCCACTGGACGCAGGCCGACGGTCCTTGCCGCGAGAGTGGCAGCAGGGCGGCGAGGTGTGAAGCGCGACGGCCATTCCCGTTGCCATTGTGTGGGAGACCGGCATCAGCAGCAGCAGCGGCAGCAGTAGAAGCAGCAGTAGCACCGCCGTGGCAAGCGACATCACTAGCAGCGCCATCGCCGCTGCTGCCACCAGCGAGGCCAGCGNGCTGCTGCAGCATCTGCGTGGGCCTGGAATGGGGTTTCCCGCCGCGAGGCATGAAGCTGCTGCGGCCGATGCTGCTGCTGGCGCAGACTGGCAGAAGCAGCTGCAGCTCGCCGCAGCAGCAAAGCTGCGGCTCTAGTCCTGGTCATACTTCGCAATGGCTTACTGCGTCAGGACATTACCTTGTAGCTCGGCAATCCCTTGCTTCCTTGCTTGCTTGTTTCCTCGGTCGCTTGCTTGCTCCGGTCATGAAGTTCTCGAAGCCATGAAGTGATAGCAGAAGCCACTAAGGGCGATTCAGCGATGTAAGACGACCGAACCCGTCCATTCACAAAGCGAAAACCGACGAACATCACATACATCCATGCATTAACTTTTCAAACAAGCTGTTTAACAGGGGTCCCAATACTTCACCACAGAGTCTTCAAGGCAAATCTGAATTGAGCTAAACGCTACCAGCGGATTTCGATAATGATACCTCTATGACAAACGAGAGTCCCTCAAATCCGCGAGTGGGCATGTTTGTCCTTACACTTGTGGCCAATCATCCCTCAACCTCAAAATTTTAGCGCCTTTCAACCAACGACATTTTTGCCACCTGACCTGATCTCCGGTGTTTCATTTCAAAAATTCTCGACAACTTCAACCACCTTCCACAAGGGTCGAAAACAGTGTCACAAACAATATCCATGTTTCCATATTGTTTGGCTCACTTCTCGACAGTGTTAAACATTATAAAACCACGCCTCAATATTCTCAAAGCCCTTCGACTTCTTGGCGGAACTTCTTGAAGTAGCCACGTAGGGCGCAACCTCGCACACATCGCTCGGCCCGAGCGTTGAGGGCTCCACATATGCCTCATTCTCGTTGTCGGAATCGTACATGTTTATTTGAATAACTCCACACTTATCATCAAAATCCACTTATTTCTCAATAAAAATCATCAATTTGTCCTCAATCCTCAAATCGTGTTTTTTCCCGCACTTCATTTTAGTAAACCACCTCCGTTGTAATCAACATAACACTTCATATCAAAGCAAGAAACGTTGAAAGGGCAACTAACGCATTGACTACCTGAGGACAACATCGCATGAGTCCTCAATGCATCTCTACCACTAACAGGATTCCCCACTACAAAATAACAAAGGTGAATAGAGTGAGCACAACGGACAATGAGTAGAAATCCCCGTCAAGTACACCAATGATGGAGGACAAGCAGCATGCAAACACAATCACACTCTATGAAAACAAGATGGCAACAACAACCTTTAAGGTACATGGTGCAACAATTTTTAACCTTGTAGCCAACCTGGTGAAAGAATCCTTATGATCAATGGATCCTTTCCCTCCACCATTGCCCATCGTGTCGACACCTGACACGATATAGGTACACACCGACAAACAAAAATAATTAAACACATATACGATAATTTATTGGCATTCAAAAACCTCAATACCCCTCTGCTCTAAAAACTCAACCTTGCATTCAAGGAGCTTTGGCTTTCTCATGTGCAAGAGACAATGCTCACCACAAAAAAAAATACAACTCTAGTGGATCCCACATTTGACCGACCCTTCCAAAGCCACCTAATCTCGCAAAATCATACGAACCAACGGTCAGGATGTGGCTAAATATTTTTTTATTTATAATTTACCGCTACTACGGTCTTCGATGTAAAAAACAAGATAAAAATTCCTGACATGCTTTTATGTGGCACAAATTTAAGTGAGTGGTGTGATCTACCGACCATTCAATGGCAATAGGAAATTGTCAGATATTGAAAAAGAGCCCACGTGATCGCTCTCAAAACATCAACAACATGTGTACTACCTCTCAAGTACAATATTTGACATGGCAAAACTCTCTCAGGCCACTTGAAACTTGGTGCAAATTTGAGCGCGCTACTCTTGCCTGTTTCGAAAACTTAACTAAGGATAATGATGCATTCTATAGACTACAACGTTTTCAACAATAGTCCAACGTGGCAAAGTACAATCTACATTTCCACAAAATCATCATCAACACCTACATTGCCCTTTTCTAGCTTCATTTCTCATACAATTATGGCCTCAAGTAAGATATCAGTTGAAAAGCATAACTTTTGGCATAAAGATATACTTCCCATAAATGCTCGTAGCATCTAATAATCAACAACGCAGAAAACAGTAACAAAAAGAAACTAGCTCGCAACCCCTTAGTCACAATTCTTATCATATGAGTGGAAATTTGCTATCTACAAAACTCATCTTTGATGGACACTAACATACTTGCACAATGCAATCAATGGTTCAAGTGGAATTGCAAAAATTGAGAACACATCTAAGGGTACTAATAAACGTGGTATCACTACAGCAAAACATTGAGGATTAAGTATAGAAAAAAATTAAGCGTTAAAAATGGATAGAGAAGAGAAATATGCAACGAAGCTGTTATCCTGGCACAAGATTTTTCTTGATTAATCACCAATTGGAGCAACTCAAATCATCACACTAAAGGGTTTGTGAGTTAACGAAGTTTGACAAGGGATGTAAGGATAACCAACCAGTGATTCTAATATGAGGAGAACCTACAGTTGAAAAGTACAAAGTGAAACCATCACTACTCAATGGAGGAGATTTTGACACCTTTTCTTAGCAAGGACATGGTATAGATAGAGGATTTGGGCACCGACATTGAAGTGTTTTAAGGGAATAACTCAAGAGGACCTTTTTCGATCTTGCAAAGCACAACTACAAATCAAAAATTCGTGGGACTTAACAACTAAGAGATTATGCCCGATGAGGGACCAAAAATTCATCCTCAAATAGAATTTTCTATGCCGCCATAATCAATAATTGGAATTGAGTAGATAATCTTTCTATGCTAGCATCCTCTGTTGAAAAACCATTTGCCACTACTTGAGCAACCCATGACAGTAGGACGAAAGCAAGAAGAAGTAGAAGTGGAAGAAACGAAAGAAGTCATACTAGCCACAAAACGCCAACACATATTACTATACCTTGTAAAGAGATAACTAAAGCATGGAGCTGGAGCGTGGCCAATCAAAGTGTATGTAAGAGAAGTGAGAAAAAATATAGTTGTGAAGACAAATGTAATGGCCTCCCCACATGATAACTGTGCAAAAGAAGCAAAAGAGTTTACACTACCGATGGAGCAATGCAACGGGGTATTTCTAGGCAAAATACCTCTAGGGCTACCTCCATGTTAGAAAATCAATCATCACATAGAGTTTGAGTAGGGTAGTAGACCAATGCTAATGGGGATTTATTGGATGAACGTTCACAAACAGAGAGACAAAGGAGGTAGCTTGAAGAGATGCTTGGTCAAGGATTCATCGTACCTTCCACGTCACTATACACATCACCAATACTTGAAATAAAAATGATTGTAGAACAGATTTCTATGTATTTGTAATTGCAAGCATTGAATTATCTCAGAGTCAAAAGGTACTAGCCTCTATCACGTGTACATTAACTTTTCTACCCACTCCATGGGGCGAACATTTTGACCTAAACTAACTTGTTCATTATCTATCATGTAACAACTTTAACTTACAAATACGTGGAAAAGACATCACTTTTCACTGGAAGTAACAAATGTTAAGCATAATGCCGTCTGGATCAAAAACACAATTTATATGTATGGTGGCAATGAACATGTTCCGCCCATGCCTCCACGCATTCATCACCGAGTACCTTCATACCATCATTTTGTATAGGTTCCTTTTGTGAAAAACACTATTAACATCACTCAAAAGCTCCTGAAGTTTCACATTCATGATTTCGTGGAAAACTCTAAAATTCAGACTTAAGTCGTCCTTTCATCAGGTTTGTGTGCCACCTACTTACAGGTAGATGAATCACAATGGACGCAAAGAAGGTGGAGGTTGTTGCTAATTGGCCAACACACTGAAACATACTTTAAGGCTACAAAAACGTCTTGTGTTGATTCGTAAAGGAGGTAGAAAAGAGTTTCATGGCCTTGGTTTGATGTCACTTGAAATGTAACACAGTGCAATTCGGGGGATAACAAAGAAGAAGCGTTTTATTATCTGAGAAACACTCCGACCTTTACGCCAACCTTACAATTTTCATATCTCAAAATGGACTATGTCATGGCCATTCACATGTCCTATTCATCCATCAAAGCCATTTTCTTCTAAGGTGGCCGTGGCCTAGAAGAACCAGTTGCGTGTATGTCAAGGAATCAAGATTGGCAAGAACTCATCTATGCATTAGAGTAGTAAGAGCTACATGTAAGTGTGCACACCATTAGAACATAGTGTTGCCATGAAGAATTGCAAGCCTGCATTGTACGCAACAAATATGACGTGCTTTGAGATCTCAAGTCTGAATGAAATCACCGTAATGAGTGAAGTTCATTAAGCCAAAACATGAGTATGACATCGAGCTTTGACATGGACAGCATATACAAAAGGATACTAAAAAATGACACATTGATTTAATGACAAAGATCAACACGTCGAATGAATCCAATGCCTTGTAAGGCTTTTTGCAAAGAAATACAAGTACAGCAAACCAAGTTTGGGTTCAATGATTTGTCCTTGTGGCGGCTAAGGCTGAACATTTATCCCATATGCACAACTTAAGAAGGATCCGGATCCGTGGGACAAATCCTGTAGTGGATGCAGATCTAGGGGTCCGATCCAAGATCTCGATCTGTGGATCCGGCAGCCGGATCCAAAAATCCATGTTTTGGAAAGCTGATCAATGAATGTACATAGAGAGACATAAGTGGACAAAACGAGGGTTAGTATGAACTCTGGCCACTTCAGATGTTTTTGTGTGAGTGCCGGATTTGTCTCTTAGTCTTGTAGTTATTGGCAAGCAATCATTGAATAAGGTTGCATGCTTATGTTGCATTCGCTTCTGCCATATCCACATAACACAACTATTGTGTACTTGTATGTTCACTCATCTCAAGTTTGAACAATGGAACCATTTTTTGACTATTTGAACATCAGATGAACGTTGGGCGAAAAACAACGAACTTGCATGTGACTGTTACAAATCCATGTCTTGCAACCGGATGGCTCCACTTCGAGCTCTTCTTTCTGCACAAAAGTGCATTGGACTCCATCGTATACAAACCTGAGGCTCGGCACCAAGTTTGTCAACTAACCATAAGACAATACAATCATGTGTTTTCTGACGAAGTCGATAGGTTCGTTAAAGGTGGCAGTTGAACTTTGCCTCACTTGAAATCGAGGCACGAATCTTGACCATTGGAATTCAAGCCAACAACATATATGTTGTACAAAATACATGACCAAGGCGTCTTGACGCGTTTTCTCAGGCCCCCTACTCCCTTAGAAGGAACCGCTTCCAGATCCTAGGATACGGACCGGATTCAAGATCTTGGATCCTGATCCGTGGAACGGAATCCAGATCCAGTTTTTTTTAGTTCCCACGCATCTTGGAATATGTTTGCAGCCTTAGTGATGGAGATTCAGTTGCTTACCTTTCATTCCACGTTACTAGAAGTTGGAAATAATTCCATTAGTGGTATTTTTTAATGGTTTTCAATTGAATGGTTTCCAAGAAAAAGATGCTGAAGAAGTTCAAAACATAATATTGGTGGAACAAAATGGAGACCAATGTGTCATCCTTCACCAAATTGTGCCACACCTTCACAAACAATAATGTCATTATGATAGACCTCCCAATCTACTCCAACCCCTTCCTTCTCTGATCAATGGGTGGTTCAACATCTGCGAGGATTATGTGATTTAACACTTATAGTTGGCGAGGGTTGAGTTGCCATCCTCTTCATCGAAGAAACATCTTCAAAAGATTTAAACGTCATCCAGAAGATGATCACCATCACTCCAAAAAAATCAATGTGGTTTTTTTCTAAACCACATCATACACCTTCATGGTGTACCAAGTACTATCATGGACATTGGAGACAGACCCTTGACCCTTCATTTTTTGCATGAATGCATGACGTATAATGGAATTTCAGATCCTGTTACCAATGGTATTCAATCCTCAAAGTGAAAAACAAACGGCAAAGATCAAACAAATGTTGAGAAAAGAAATTAAAGACCTTTTTTTGAGCCGCACGAAACTGATTGGCAAGCGAAGTTACAAACCACCAAAGAGGCATACAACTCCACCTCTTCCACCATGAGTGGTAAAGATCCTTTTAAAGTAATGTGTAGTGAAATTATAGTCACATTGGTTAGATTAAACTGTCAAAGCAACATTCCCTCATAGATGTACACCATACGATCCTCCTATGCATCTGGAAGGGGACATGGAAAATCCTTACAAAGGTTCAAGCGGTGATGAATAAAAATTCCAACAGGCACTATAGCGATGATGTATGATTTGCTCATACTTTCTCCCCCTTAGCTTAACTATCACCAAACTCAAAGGAGAGGATTTAGGGACGCCTTAAACCCAATGTGTGGGACTGCTTAAGATCATGCTAATTTAAACACTCATTGTCACACGACTTCGCCCATAGCATGGCATGTGCATTCATCCCCTCTCCACATGACCTAGCTCAAGTGGTATCAAAACCCTAGAATAGCATTCCTTGAAAAAGACAATGTACATGCACATCTTATCCTAGTGGATGGAGAAAAAAATGAAGTGTACATAAACAGCCTAAGAAGTTGATCTATTGAAAAGAATGAGTATGTTATCAAGTGGCACAGCAATAAAGCCATAGAGAAAAGAAAGGAACCTAATAAGAACATGATGAAATCTATGATTTGATTGAAAGCTACAACTATTGTCAATATCCAACATGTGCTAATGCGCAAGGATGTCCCAACTACGAGAGCGATAATGTTACATTCGCAACATACACAAGTCCCATAAACTAGCTATTACCCATATGTGTTTTGCATTTTTGGCCCATCTAATGTTGCTCACACAAATGTTACGCCATTTAATTGATGTTATCTTGGCCACATTCCCCAACATTCTGTGCTTTGTTCCGAAAGTTGACAACTTCAACCACCTCCCTAGAGAGTCACCAAACGTTTTTTAGTTTATATCGGTGTTTTCAAGAATTGATAACTTCGTTGCAAAGCTTTGTTTGTTTGTAGATGAATGTTTTTATTCTCTTACCCCCTCAAATTCCCTTTAGCATGGATAAGCAACTCCCCACGATGACAACGAGCACACAAAGCACGGCTTGAGCGGTGAAAACAGAAATAATTCAGTCTTCAGATACACTTTCTACTTATTAAACATTATCCATTTTCCTCATATCCTGGAATCATTGAATACATACCTCATCCATGTTAACCACCCAATTATTTCCTACCAAAACTGATGTTTTGCCAAATCATGTGTTAAAAATTCATTTTGTTTTTCTTTTGAGTTAAGACCGTGAGATGTTCTGTGAACTACATCACAGTCTATTTTGTGACTAATGAAAGACCCCCATTACATACTCATTCATGCGTAGAACATTAGGAATGGTCTTTTTGAACATTTGAAAGTGTCATACAAACCCTTTTCATGTTCCAAACAAAACAAAACACCACAAAATCAGTGTTAACTTGGAATGTTTTATATTAAGTTAGTTTTTGTGAATTCATGCATTAAATATTGAGTCTTGCTAAACAATTTGAAGGGAGAAAATTCTTCTCAGTAGCTTTTCATGACGTTTTGGCCTCAACAAAGAATGTAAGAGGGGAAAATCACAATTTATAATTACATTTAGTTAGAAAATGGGTAGATTTCACTTTGGACAATGTCACCAAATCTAGTAGAGTAAAAAAATCAGCCTTTCTCATGAACATAAAATAAATTGAATGATTGAATTTCTTTCATTTAAAAAACGTATAAATTTCTTAACGTTCTTAGTTGAGTCCCCTCAACTTATTGAGTTCTATGCCTACTTCAATGTCTCCCTTGTACATAGCATGGCTTTTCCTTTAATAAAACAGATGCAGCCAAGGGTCATAAATTTCTACACATTTGGCCAAACTTTTGCAACATCCAAAATAATTTAACTAATTTGACAAGTTGAATCATTCAACAAGTCTTTAAAGGGGCCAAACAATAATCACTTCTCCATTTGTTTGTTAGAAAAATCCAAGAACAACATGTTTACCCCTTTTAACAATAATTATGAGTTATCACTTTTGAATGAAAACTATGTATGATTGTTTACTTCGAAGAAAAAATGGTTAAAACTCAAAACATGTAAAAAAAGGTAAAACTTGGAAATTGACAGGGTATGAGGTTGAACCCGATGCTGAAATTTAATAATAAACTTGAACACTGTCAAGCTAAACTCAAAAAGTAGACGGATGAAATTTTAACAAGTACATGATGTCTTCTGGATCAACTCCGACTACAAAACTCACACTAGGCATTCACATTGATTTACCCATCTCACATAGAGTAGTGAAAATGCCTTATGGAAACTCCACATAACCATGAATACACATTAAAGAAGCATTAAAAAGCTAAGGATGTCAATAATCTTACATAACTAACAAGAACATTGTCATCAATGATGACTCAAAAATGATAATGTCTCCAGCAAGTTCGAAATCACCGACGCATACCTGAACAATGTTTGAGCTTGAGAGACAGCGCAAAACCACTTTTCTAAGCTCCTAATACTTGTGATGAGCTTGAATGTGTTCAAAAACTGCAAATGCAAGGGAACTAACGTCAGAATGTATTCAGCTACTTCAAGTAAACACCATTAACACTTTGGGGTCCTGATGGCCTTTTAGGTGTTGTTGATGGTGAAGGGGTATGTAACCTTTTGGTGATGTACGGGAGTATCGTTTGATGAAGAGGTAAATCTGAAGGTGGTAATCCATTAAATCTCTTTGGTGATGTGGCAAAAATAGGGAATTCACAAGACAATGTTCGCCTTGATGCTTGGCAATGAGCCAGGAGGCTAAAGGTCACGTAAAGTAATCTTCTAGTATGCAAGGCTTAAAGACGGATCTTGAAGATGGAAAAAGCTAATGTAATTGGCACTCCATACCTAGTTAAATTTCAATAGAATCTTTGACTTTTGAACCGTGAAGTTATTGTCTAGATGCCAACAAAAATTACATTCTACGTAAGTGATTTCCCCATAAAATCATTTTCAATTAGAATGAATTCTAGAAAAGCATTTTGGGATGACATTAGAACATCTATTAGTAGCACTTTTTCACGGTGTTGTAGGAAATCATGAAGAGAACTTGACAAGTTATGGAAATGGTACTTGTTTTCAAGACATAATTAACAGTGAGAAAACTCCAAAAGGTGCTTGTAAATCAACATCATTTGTTAAAAGTTTATGGATTGATAAGGTTATTACGTTTTTCTAGTTAAACAATCCAATTATGAGCATGATAACATCGAAAACATATTTGGTCCCAATTTAACACCAAATGAAAGACTTCATCGTAAATGAAGAAAACAATACCAGAAACCAGTCTTCAAATGTTAGAAAACTTCTGAAATATATTCCAGTTCAAAAATTGCAATTCAATAAAAGAGAACTTGGAAATCCACCTCTTTTGAATAATGCTTTTATCGTTTTGTTAATTCATTCCATGATGATATGGATTCTATGTGAAATGGTCCATTCTAAATTGAAGAAATGTATATGGTGGTGTGTCTATTGATTGGTTCTCACATTACATAAAAACAATTTTAAAAATAAATATTTCAATGAAAGAGTAAAGTATGAAAGTTTCATGCCATCTAGGTTATGTCTAACTTGAAACCACAAACTGAGATTTTTAACGGGATGAATTTATACACGAGTGAAAATGAAGAAACAATAATAATTATGATCACATGATTGTTTTTTCCTTCTAAATTCTAATGCATAAGAAGATAACAATGCACACAAAAAAGTCATTCATTAGGTTGTAACCATAACACTTGCAAGTAACCAACATGAATGAAATTCATGTCAAGAACTGCATTTCTATGTCTAGCAATGATCATGAATTTTATGAAACTACGAAAATAAATAATATGTTTCTGTTTTTGACTAGATGAAGGAAAACAAGACATGATGTTACACTTGTTTTGAATAACATGTACATCATGAAGTGGGGTGAAGCAAAGTGAAACTAGTACCAAATAAGATGTATTAAGAGAAATGAAAAAAGATTACACATGAATAACATGTGTCAACTTTTCAATTACCATAAACAGATATGATCGAATTTTGTTCAACAAAGCAATGCAACTTCAAACCTCCACATATTAAACACTTTTATTCTATTTACCACACCATCTCAAAATATTTGAAGCTCTTTACTATCAAATGTGCACAAAAGTTTGAAATATTCATTTCATTTTGTAACCAAGCTATATTCAACACAAGTTGATATATCTTATTCATAGAGAGTTCCGTAAGTCAATGCATCTATTTCTTCTTTAGTGGTTTAAAAAGGATTTTTATACCATTTATTTAACAAAACATTTTATTAATATAAATTTATTTAAAGAATAACAATAACATGATACGTATGTCCACCTTATGTTTCTTAATTCTAAGAGAATTGTTGTGATACCAACATCTTTTGGTTTTTTTTGCTAAAAGATCATTGTATGTGTATGTTATGATTTTGTGGATTTATTTGGGAATATTGAACTTAATGAGACCATTTAAAAAACTGAAATTGCTATAGCTTTGAGAGATGGAAGACTTTATTCAAGTACCATGACTACATTATTGATTTTTTGAAATATTATTTCCACTAATGCCAATGATTGCAACAAATTACCTGAAGTGTCATTATTGAATTGGTTATGTTAACTAGGATAATGTGGATTTATAGAGTAATTCCTAAAACTAGATGTTACCTCTAGAGTACATCTAAGGTCCAAAAAGGTAAATCTGCCAGATTCATCATGAAGACGTACGAACTTGAAATTTTGAAGGGCTCACATTACGGAGTGATGTATTAGAAGATTAAATTTCGAATAAGATTTTTAGTAAATCCTTTTATACATTCAAGTGGCATAATACCTCACACACAATGATACAGCATTATTTTCCTTATGTAACCAACTTTTTTCCCTCCACATTGCTAATAGAATAATTTTCATGAATGAAAAGAATCTTCACCTTCTTTTGGAAAGTGAAGAACATTTTTGTCTTTTATAGTCTTTTCATTCCACCTTTTTAAAATGGAAAAGATATTCTTATTGATCCATTCAAAACATCTATGATGAGATTCATTTTCCTTTGTGAAGTTAAAATCAAAATTTTAAACTTTCTTTTGCTTTAACTATGTTTTAGTTTTTTTGGGGGGTCGAGGAAACAAATTCTTCTTAACAATAGAACATTATTTTTTATTTAGCTTTTGTTACAGAAAGGTAATCAAATCTGATGTTCATTTTTCAATTTTGCTACAATAGTTTTATCTTTGGACTTCTTATGCATTATTTCGTAAGTGGAATGAAATTTAATGGTAGAATTTGAGTGTTTGATGTAGAGCATGCATAGGGTTACGTAATCACTAAGAAAAAGAACCCACATGTGTGAATAAACCGGTCAACTGTCTTGTTTTGGACCATGTAAGTAAGGAATGCCACGAGGTTGGCCATTTATTGGATTGATGGTGCCATTTCCTAGCATTAAAAACCAATCTTACAGGTTATCTCTGCAAATGGAAAGGGTTTCAATACAAATTATGCATAGATTACAGTAAAATTTCCCAATGTTTCCCATGTTGAAGATTGCATGAAACTTCTAGGGCATCAAATGACCACAAAAATATGTAAATGTCGTGATTAAATGTAGCGTGGATTAGTTCTTCAGTTATTTTACGAAGAAGAACTGACTTTAGGGATCAACATTGGAGTGCACGTGTTTTCCTTCATTTGTGTGGCTTGGCCGATTCTGTGATGTTAGCCCAATATGATAAAGGTCAATTTCCTGCATTGGCATGATTGTAGAGATTTAAAAAAACTTAGCTGTATATGACGAATGAAAACAATGGGGTTACTATGTAACCCAAAAAAAGGTTTAACTTAGCTGCATCGCGGGCTGTTGGCGAATGGAGGACTTGGAGGAGCTCAATTTGAACGCAGCAGGGCCAGCGACGGCAGCGTCAGCAGTAGCAGACGGGGAACCACCAGCAGCAGCAGCAGCAGTAGCGGCAGCAGCTTTGCGAATCAAGACGCACTTTCCGGACTGGTCAACGAAAAACAATGCTCTCAGCAACGTCGATGTCAGCACCATGCATTGTCCCTGGATCCCCCGTGGTCGCACTATGGCGACTGCCACGTCCAGAAGCAACAGCAGCAGCAGCTACACCGGCAGCAGCATCACCACTAGCTGGGACGGCTACGGCGCCTCCGGCGGCGGCTGGAAATGTGCGTTCAGACGCGCGCCTCGCCTTACGTGCTGGCTTAGATTGTGGCACCTCATGGCAAGTTGCGACTTGGCCGACTGTGACATCACGTGTGACGTCAGCTTCTTGGGTCCATAGTGGGACGGAATCCCAATGCGGGCTCTGCCAGCGGATTCGGTCGACAGAAATTTTCTGTGGAGAACGTACAACTACTTCGCTTCATTCAACTAACCCCTCCGTTCTCCCACAAAGTCTTGACACGACAACGGCTGCTTCTGCTGCTGCTGCTGTTGCTGCTACTGCTGCTGCTGCTGCTGCTGCTGCTCCTTCTTCCTCTGCAGCCGCCACTCCTGTTGCAGATGCTGCCTTTGCTGCTGCAGCTGCTGCTGCTCTTCCTGATGCTGCTGCGGCCGCGGCTGATGCTACTACTAGTGGTACTGCTGTGGCTGCTGCAGCTGTTGCTGCCGCCGCCGCAGTTGCTGCTGCTGATGCTGATACCCGGGTGCTGCGCGTGCTGGTGAGCACGGGGGACGTGATGGGCGACATGCACGCCGCTCGCCTCATCACAGCGCTCACACGACTGATGGCCTCCTCGTCGTTGTCATGGTCATCGTCGTCGTTGTCGTCATTGTCGTCATCGTTGTCGTCGTCGTCGTCGTCGTCGTCGTCGTCGTCGTCGTCGTCGTCGTCGCCGCCGCTGTCAAACACCGCGTCACATTTGCTCTGCGGGTCACTGCGGTTGGAAGTCAGAGCCATTGGTGGTCCTCGTACAGCGGCTGCAGTGGAGACCGCAGCTGCGGCGTTTGCAGCAGCAGATGACCGGAAAGGGGCAGCACCGGCAGCAGCAGCAATAGCAGCGGCGGTGGCAGCAGGCCCAAATACTCAGGGACTGGCGGCGGCGCTAGCAGCATCAGCAGCAGCAGCAGCAGCAGCAGGGGGCCTGGGGGCAGCAGCATCACCACCAACAGCGCCAGGTGAAGCTTCAGGCAAATGCGCAAACAGTGCCTATCCCATGATGGTGGCTCGCACCGACGGTGTGTCGTCCATTGGTTTGCTCGAGGCGTTGCCGCTGCTGCTGCCTGCCGCTGCAATCCTGAGAGCAGCAGAAACGTGCCTGAGGGAGTGGCAGCCGCACGCGGTCGTGCTGGTGGACTACCCTGGCGTCAATATGCGCATTGCTGGGATTGTGCGCAAGCAGCAGGAGGAGCAGCTGCAGCGACAGAAGGATTGGCGGCGACGGCAGCAGCAGCAGCAGCAGCAGCTGCTGCTGCTGCAGACCCAAGAACAGCAGCAGCGACTATGTCAGGTAGTGGGCGACACCGCGACAATGCAAGCTGATGCTGCTGCATCGGTAGCTGCGGCAGCAGCAGGAGGAGGAGGAGGCGAATCAGGAACACATGTAGGCACAAAGGTGATTTACTACATTCCACCGAACGAATGGCTATTTCTGAAAGGCCGTGCACGTGCAGTTGCGCGGCTGTGTGATGCCGTTCTGTGTGTTTACCCGGACGAAGCAGAGCATTACTCCCTCGCTGCTGCAGAGGAGCAGCAGAGGATGCATGAGTGGCAGCAGAGACAGCAGCAGCAGCAGTGGCAGCAGCTGCTGCAAATGTCTTTCCCCCGTTTTTCTTCCTTTTCTCCGTCGATGTGGCCATCATTCAGGAGGGGAGAGGAAGAAGTAGGCATGAGAGTGGCAGAGGTGGTTCGTGTGGGTCATCCCCTTCTGGACACGGTGCGTGGTGTGCCGCAGCGTGGCAGTGCAAGGGAATGGCTGTGGAGTCAATTGCAGGAGGAGGAGGAAGAACAAGGAGAGGAGGAAGAGGAGGAAGGGTTGGATGTAGAGCAACAGGAGGAGAAATGCGGCAGCAGCAGAACCAGCCAGGGCAAGATTTCTAGCACCAGCAGCAGGAGCAGCAGCAGCAGCAGCATCAGCAGCAGCAGCAGCAGCAGCAGCACAGACAGGAGTTCTAGTGAGGATAGGAAGGAGCCTGTGGTGGTGGCGTTGGTGCCTGCATCTCGGCCGCAGGAGATTCGGTTTGTGCTTCCTGTGGTGGTTGGCGC
>SZWC01023172.1:0-25725 GCA_023375785.1 Penium margaritaceum | reverse complement strand
GGGGGGGAGTGGCGGCTGCACGCACCGCAGCCGCCACACGCCTCTGTGTGGCGGTACGCGCTGCTGCTGCTGCCTCAGCAGCTACGATCTCACGTGGTGGGTGGAGTACGCGGACGGCGACCGGCCGTCTCCAACGGGTCCCAGAAGAACTGCTGCAGCGGTGACTCTCACTGCTGCTGCTCTGCTGCGTCTCTGCTGCGCAGCTCAGTGAGAACTGTCTCACTGCTCTGATACCATGAGAAAGTGCGTAGAAGCTTCCTAGCAACACGGCCGCTGACCGGGCGTCAGTGCCTAGTCAGACGGTGACGACAATCACAGGTCGTACACACAACGGCAAGGGTTTGGCTAGGAGACACAAGTCCAAGTGTCAGAATGCTTCAATATAGCATATGCAGAGAGAAATGACAACTGACAGGTCCAGGGCATAAATACCTGCCGCGGCGCACGGCGGGTGTCGCACGCGGCAGTCCAAGAGCTGTCCTAAAACCGGCCCAAAACCACTGTTTTGGCCGTAACTCTGCGCACACATGTCTGAATCCTACGCCGTCTAAACCTAGACGTGCAGAATCAGAAGACGCACGCAACGACTGGTCACATGCATGCATCCATCGACTGACAGCGAGTATACAATGCAAAAACATGCAAATGGGCCTCATGCCCAGTCCGCCGAAAGACGCCTGCAAGACGTAGAAGACACAACAAGGAGTCCCGGTGACATCTGGGGCTCTGGGACAGTGGTCGGTCAGCTCCAGACGGGTAGTCCGCCGCCTGTCGTCACGCCGGTGTCACCAGGGCCGCCTGCCTCAGGGATCTGCACGAGTATGGACACGGCCGAGTGGTCATAGTAAACTGTACAGGAACGGCACAAATCACAACACGTTGCCCCCTCAGTCTGCTACTTTAGAGACTAAGTCTGGAAGCTCTGTGTTTGTTACTTAGGAATGCGCGCGCCAGTGTTGGCACAAGAAAGTAGCTGAAAACTGAAAGTAATTGATTAGGAATGGAGAATGAGCAATGGAGGGAGACCCCTCCAAGATCTAGCCCCCCCCCCTAGTGTAGAAGTTGTTCCTCAGCTAACGAGCCAATCAGAAAATAGTTCTAGACCTGTTTTCTGGCAGGCAAGGTGTTCTTGGTGAGCCCTGCCAGTCGCCCGACAGCCCAAAACCCAGGCGTCATTCGTTTTGCCTGAAAATTGGACCATACCATAATACCAATGATACAAACGCAGTCTTGCAGTCAGAATCAGCTAGAAAAATAGCAGCAAAGAATTCTGGCTGCCCGAACCCAGGCACTGCCTACGACGGTCCACGATGCCAAATAGTGCCACGTAGCAAGAGACACGGACCTTACGCACAACATGATGCTGCAGACGCAATGGCATTGTCAGAACCAGCGTTGGGAGCATGCAGACAGCATCTGCGGTGGCCGTGACCGCCGGTGGCCCAACCACCGAGGAGGCCTACCGATGGAGCTGAGCACGTCGCCGGAGGGAGGAGGCTCTAGCGAACTGCGAGTAGGCCTCAGCGTGCGTCGGCTCCACCGGACGACACTCCAGCAGCGTCGAGTTTTGCTGTCAGTCATCTGCACGCCGATGTACACAAGCTGGGAGGACACAACAGAGCACAATGAGATACGAAAAACCAACACTCCCCCATGACTCACAAGCGTAGTGCACATGGCAGGGCAGAGACACAGTCAACAACCAGACTCCCCCAGGGCACGCAGAGACGTAGGCAGGGACAAAGAGAGCCACTCGCGGACGCGCGCTAACCAAACTCACATCCTTCTTGAACGAGTCGTACTTCAGTGCCTTGGTCAAGAAGTCAGCCAGTTGCTGTGCTGTCTCAACCCACACAATAGTGATGCTACCGTCATGCAACAGTGAACGCACATAGCGATACTCAACGTTGATGTGCTTTGTGCGTGTTCGATGCACGCCTTCATTGTCGGCGATGGCCATGGCACTCTCATTGTTACAATGCAACGTGATGGATGCGATGGACTGACGCAACTCGGACAATTGAGGACGTAAGCACACACTCTCACACACGCCTGAGCCAAGGGCCACGTACTCAGCCTCAGCAGTGCTGCGTGCAATGCACCCCTACTTGCCACTGCACCTGGATACAGCCGTGTCGCAGACCAGAAAGATCCAACCTGTGCGACTCTTGCCGTCTTGATTGCCAGCCCAGTCACTGTCCATGTAGCCCACCGCGACGGCAGACGGTTGGCAGCGGAACATGAGACCTCTCCGAGGAGTCGATTCGACGTAGCGTAGTACTCGGATCGCGGCCTCAAAGTGGAGGTAACGCGGCTCCTGAGAAAACTGAGCCGGGAGGTGGACAGCGAACGCGATGTCTGGGCGTGTCATCGTCGCCAAGAACATCAGTGACCCGATGACTCGCAGATATATGGTTACGTCTACTGGCTCCCCCACAACGGTTGGGTCAGGACTCTTCAGCTTCACCTGGCCATCAGGTGACAAAGGTGAATATGCACTGGGCACAAGGGGCAGGTTCTCGACGAAGTGAGTGGACAGGGTCTGCACATAGGCAGCCTGGTGGACGTGCAGAATGCCCTGGGAGCAATCATGCTCGAGCTCCATGCCCAGGAAGACTCGGGCAGACCCGAGATCCTTCATCTGGTAGGCGGTGTGCACTAGGTCCTTAACACGCTGGATGGCACCCATGTCAGGCAACGCAATGAGGAGATCGTCAACGTAGACGAGGATAGCGGTGAGGGTGTGGCCTCGCGGGCTGACGAACAGTGCGGGGTTAGCGGAGCTGCACTAAAGGCCGCCGCGAAGGAGCGTGCTGCTGATCTCCTGGTTCCAGCACCGAGGCGATTGCTTCAGGCCGTAGAGGACCTTCCGCAGCCGCCAGACTCTCCCAGTGTCGTCGTCGAAGCCTGGAGGCTGCTCCATGTTAAGCTCCCCACTCTCCCGTGAACCATGGAGGAAGGCGTTACTCACGTCCATCTGATGCAGCTCCCATCCATGGTAGGCAACCTGGCTGAAGAGCGCCCGACTCGTGGAGAACCGGCCAACTGGGGCAAAGATCTGGTCGTAACTGACCCAAGGGACCTGAGCAAACCCTTAAGCTGTGAGGCGGGCCTTGTACTTGTCCAAGGAACCGTCGGGCTTCCATTTGCGCTGAAAGACCCACTTGGCACCGATGGCCTTCCGACCTGGAGGGAGGTCGACGAGGTCATACACGTGGTGCAGTCGGATAGCATCGAGCTCATCAACGCAGGTAACATCCCAGTGTGCGGCCTCAGGGGAGGCTCAAGCCTCGCACAGGGTGGTTGGGTCCTCCGGGCGTGCTATGGAGCGGACTTAGAGAGTGTGTGCATCGCGAGCTCCAGGTGGGATGCATGCGAGTGCAGCCACGACATCATACCATTGCTCGTGATGAAGCATGGTGTAGCCCAGTGCAGAGCCAGGATGAAGGTCTACAATGATAGCCGAAGTGGTCAGGCCGAGGGCCTTAGTGCCAGGGTCCCCACTCACGACCGTAGGAGTGGAAGAGACACGTGGCGCAACAGGGGGCCGAGACGCCACTGGGCGAGGTGCTGCGGTATGCGCGCTCACTGAAGGTCTGGGTCGGAGGCTGCCGCCTGGGCCACGCATGTAGCGCGGCTGGGCACGAGATGGCACCGAGTTTCAAGGGGGGACGGAGGCGGACAGGGTTGCTGGTCTGAAGGGACCTGCGGACGCGACTAGGGCTGCGGGCTTGGAGGGGCCAGCGGACGCGACTGGGGCCGCCGGCCTGGAGGCGCCGGCGGGTGCGACTGGGGCAGCTGGCCTGGAGGGACCAGTGGACGCGACTGGGTCGGCTGGCCCGGAGGGACCAGTGGACACGACTGGGGCGACTGGCCTGGAGGTACCAGTGGACGCGACTGGGGCTGACGGCCCAAAGGGACCAATGGACACGACTGGGGCGGCTGGCCCGGAGGGACCAGTGGACGCGACTAGGACAACCGGCCCGGAGGGGCCAGCGGACGCAACTGGGGCTGTTGGCTCGGAGGGGCCAGCAGGCGCACCTGGGGCTGATGACTCGGAGGGGCCAGCGGGCGCGATGGGGGCTGTTGGCTGTTGGAACTTGAGGAGAGGGAGCCTTGGAGCAGCGAGCATGTGGGAGTGAAAGGGCATCACTTGAGCTGAAGAATGGTTTTTGAATCACTCAAAATGATGGAATACATATAGAGCTAGAGCTTGGGCAAGTCAGCCCTCTCACAAGCCATACAGCTTAGCCATGGAGGCTAAGGCTTACATGCTAGAGTCCATAACCTCACACAAGAGAGGAAATCAGACCAGCAATCAGGCTGACCACTCACACACGACCTAGAGAGCTAGGAAATGCTCTCATGGCACACTCCTACTGGTCACATAACCCACAATCCCATGGAGAATGGCCATGTGTCCATGGCTAGCACACAAGGATCTCACCTCACCTAAAAAGTAAGGAGAGTTACCTTTTTCCTAGTCAGCACACTTTGACAAGGCAACCCAAGAATCTACGTCCTTTTTGGATGTTTCTCCCATCAGGTCTTGACCCTGGACTTCTTGCCTTTTTCTTTTCTCAGGCTAAGGCATGGAGCCATCGCCCATGGTCACCCACACGTCGGCGGTCGATGATTCTGGAAATTTCACAAATTTATATCTCTCAATCCGACCGTTGGATCGGCCTGAAACTTGGACCATAGACATTTTGCCACCTGATGTTTCCACTTGTGAAATCCGATTGACAATTGGAGCAGGAATCTGGTGGTTTCCTGGAACTTGCTCCTGTGGACCTGAAACTGAGCCAGATGACTCCTTTCCCAAGAATCTCCCATTTTGCCGCAATCAGAGTGGGCTGAGTCCACATGCCTTCATGCAGAACTGCTGCTTCTCACGGGTCACTGGCTTGG
This sequence comes from Penium margaritaceum, assembly GCA_023375785.1. NCBI lineage: Eukaryota > Viridiplantae > Streptophyta > Zygnematophyceae > Desmidiales > Peniaceae > Penium > Penium margaritaceum. The sequence continues at coordinate 20,814 of SZWC01023172.1, read as the reverse complement.
TACAGAAATCAGCGACCTGCTTGCTGGTTGGAGTAAACTCCAGCTTGATGACACCCTCTTGCACCATGTGTGTGATGAAGTGATAGGCGATGTCGATGTTTTTGGTGCGAGCATGGTGCTTAAGGTTCTTGGCGAGTGCGATTACGCTATAGTCATCGACGTGCATGGGAACTAGAATTGCTGCATTCCCACTCATCTCCGCCATGAGACGCTGAAGCCAAACTGCTTCCTTGGCTCCAAAGCTGAGAGAGACGTACTTATCTTCCGTGCTTGAGGTGACCACGACCACCTGCCGCTTCCTACACCAGTTGATTCCCCCGCCATTCATGAGGAACACATGTCCCGAGATGGACTTGCTGTCCTCAGGCTTTGATGCCCAATCTGAGTCTGTATAGCCGATGATGTTGTTTTTTTTGTTGCCGTTGTAGGTGATGCCAATGTTGATGGTTCCTGCAAGGTAGCGGAAGATCCGCTTCACTACCTTCTGGTGCTCAGGTCCGGGATTAGCCATGTGCTGGCTCATAACACTTACAGCCTGTTCAAGGTCCGGCTTGGTTGCCACCATTAGGTACATGAGACTCTTGACGGCGCTCTGGTACTTTTGCCGCTCACCTTCATCGGCTTCTCCACTGAAGCTCATGAGGTACTGCCGCGTCTCCAGCGGGGTGCCGATGGGTTTGGCCTCTGCCATGCCGAACTGCTGCAATACATCCTTGACATAGCGACTCTGCTGCACCGAGAGAGAGCGTGATTTGCAATCATGCGTGATCTGGATGCCAAGGAAATATGACGCCTCCCCAAGATCATATATCTGGAAGTGCTCTTGCATGGCCTCCTTGAACTCCTGGGTGCAGACATGCTGTTGGAAAAGAGGAGCATGTCATCCACATAGACAATGATCATGAGGATCTTATGCTCATGCTGCCAGCGATAGACACTATAATCACACTCACTGTGCTCGAACCCCATGCACTACAACGCCGCATCCAACTTCTGGTTCCAAGCACGCGACGCTTGCTTGAGGCCGTACAACAACTTCTGCGGCTTGCAAACCAGGTGCTCCTGGCTATCCATGACGAACCCCTCCGGCTACTCCATGTAGGTTTCCTCCTCCAAGTCACCATTCAAGAATGCCGTCTTGACATCCATGTGGTGAATCTCGAAGTCCTCAGCTGCTGCATAAGAGAGGAGTGTGCACAGAGGCAAATTTTGCAACAGGGGCAAAGTTTTATGTGTAGTCAATGCCCTCCTGCTGCGAGTAGCCCTTGGAGACGAGCCTCGCCTTGTACTTTTCGAGGTTTCCATTTACCCCCCTCTTCTTCTTGAACACCCACTTGCACTTGATTACCTTGCGTCCTGGTGGTCGCTCAGTCAGCTCCCACGTGCCGTTGTCGAGCTGCGATTGTATCTCATGCTGCACATCTTGCGCCCAATCTGCTACATCTGGTGTAGCCATGGCCTCCTTGTAGGACGTTGGCTCATCTGAATCTGCCGCAATAGTGACATTCATCTTGTCTGGTTTTTGTAGCATCCAGAATTGCCCGTGCTCATCATGTTTGTAGCGCACCCTGAGAGGGTGCCTACGACTTGGTGCCAGGGCGTTAGCGGGCGGCTGGCACGGTGTTACAGGTACAACTGTCACTGCTGGTGGTGCTGCATCTCCTTCTTCTGCTTCTGTCGATGAGGTCGTTGTTTCTGCTACATCAGACATGGGAGAGTGGAGTGGATCTCCCACTGTCACAGTAGAGGAAGGGTCGGGAGAGACTGGGTTAGGAAAGTTATATGCACCCACTGCCTCGTCAGCTGCTGGTTCTGTTGCTTCCTCACAAAAAATGTTTGTGCCGATGACATTGCTCTCATTGAAGACCACATCCCTAGAGATAATGACGTGGCCAGTGTCCCTCTCATAGAGGCGATACACCTTTCTGGCCACATCATAGCCGATCATCAGCATTTGCGCGCTCTTTGCGTCGCACTTCTGCCGCTTCTCATTGGGCATGTGCACGTGCGCCAAGCTGACAAACGCACGGAGGTGGCCCACGCTTGGCTTCTTACCAAAAGATGCCTCGTACAACGTCATCTGCTCCAACGCCTTGGTTGGACTGCGGTTCTTGATGTACACCGCAGTGCTCATTGCTTCGGCCCAGAAGTCGTAGGTGAGCCAAACCGCGTGCAGCATGGAGCGTGCTGACTCAACGATTGTGTGGTTGGCGCATTCTGCTACGCCGTTTTGCTGCGACGAGTATGGCGCGGTCCGCTGCGCCTTGATGTCAACTGCTGCAAGGTAGTCATGGAAGTCCTTGCACAGGTACTCGCCACCGCGGTTGCTGCGCAACCGCGGTGGCGATTTTCTTGCCCGTCTGGTTCTCCACCATTGCCTTGAACCTGTCTAAGCACTTGTCCTTGGAGGTAAGGAAGTACACAACAGTGTAACGGCTGAAATCATCAATGAAGGTTAGAAAATACCTAGAGCCTCCAAAGCTCTGGGTTTGCATCGGGCCACACAAGTCTGTGTGGACCAGCTCTATCCCCTCCTTCGTGCGCTCCCTTACTCCAGAGAACGCCTCGCGATGATGCTTCCCCTCCAAACTGCTGATGCACAACTGCTGCTCAAAGTTGGAGATGGTGGGTAGATCACGCACCATCTGCTTTGTTTGAAGCTGTTGCAAGGCACGCATGCCGATGTAGCCGTAGCACACATGCCAAATTTTTCCATCTGTCGCCTGCACCGCTGCTGCAAGACTCTGCTCACGCGGGATCTTGGTTACCCCCAACAGGCGGTACATGTTGCCTTCCTTCACCGACATGGCCAACTCCTCTCATGTTTCCTTATCGAGCCATAGTCGTTGTCAAAGACGACTCGCAGTCCTGTATTGGTGAGGGAGGACACTGAGAGAAGGTTGAACGCAGCATCAGGTACATACAGCACGTCATGGAACACTCCCACTTCAATGCCACATGTGGTCTCCAACCACATCTCCACAATCCCAATCCCCTCAGCATACACCACCCGATCATCACCCAAAGTAATAGGTCAGGGGGGAATTGAGAGCAGCTACGTAGACCAGTCCTTGTGGTGCGTCAGACTCTTGGTGCACCCTGAGTCCTTGTACCATGCTAGATCCGCCTTCTCCATCTGCAACATGTCAGACTTCGCCATGAAGAGGCGGTCGCACACCTCCTTGGCCACGTTCATGCTGCCAAAGTGGCGCTCGCCGGTCTGGTTCTTCTGCTGCTGCTGCCGACGCTGTCATGACTGCTGCTGCTACTGCTGTGGAGGTTGCTGCTTTCGCTGCTGTTGCGAGGACTACTACTGTTGCTGCTCCTTCTGGTCCCTCTTGAACTTGAAACACTCTTTCTTGTAGTGCCCCTCTTTCTGGCAATAGTGGCACTTGCCTTTCTTGTTGCCTCTCTGCTGCCCAGACAACTACTGCTGCTGGTTTCATGAGCCGATGACCATAAAAGCTGCTTCTCTGCTGCTGCCACCATTGCGCATTGCTACATTGTGACGCAGTTCCACCTGCACAAGGTGAGTGTAGATGAAGTCCAGGTCAAGAGTCGGCTGGCACTCCAACGTCTCTCGCACCGTGTCAAAGTTCGTTGGTAGTCCCCACAGAAAGTGGAGGATGAAGCGCGTCTCTTCCACAGGGTTGCCGGCCGCTTTCAGCTGCTTTGCCAGCTCCTTTGCCCTGTCCAAGTATGCCTCCATCCCTTCGCCACCCTACATTTTCAACGCCATCATCTTCTCCTCCAAAAGCATGAGGAATGCAGGATCCTTGTTCTCATACTTCTTGCACAACGCGTCCCACCCCTTTTTTACAGTAGCCTTGTCACTCACGTACCGAAGACGCGGGTTGGAGATGGTGTTGACAAGTAGCCTATAGGCCTGCCTGTCCTTCTTCTTCCACTCCTCATGTACCACTGCTGCAGTTGTAGATGAACTGCATCTACTGCTCCTTTTTGCGGCGTCCTCCCCGCCATCACCTGCGCTGCGATGATGCCTTTTGCCTGTGGAGGCGGAGCGCGCTCATTGCCGCTCACCACCTCCGACAAGCCCCTCTCCTCCAAAAGGAGGCGGATGCGGATATTCCAAAACGTGAAGTTGGTGCGCCCTTCCAGCCTCTCCATGAGCTGGGCTGCTGTTACCACGCCTACTGCTGCCATTTTGAGGTTTGGTGATGCTCAACGCTGCCCTGAGTGGCGGCGCTACCCCTGAATCTGCTGCTGCTTCTGCCAGAAATCTGTTTGACAGAAAATAGACTGTAGAGGGCAGCAGACTAGGAATTTGGAAAAACTAACCCCACCACTGGAAAATTCAGCTCAAAACCTTTCAGAAGGACCCATATAAAAGGGGATTTCAACAGATATGCCCTTTTAAAAACATGCTATGCTACTGCTCCTACTCTAGCTCAGACCAGCCAGCTTGTAAACGGCATTTCTCCCAAACGTAACAATGGAATGCAAATATATTTGCACCAATGGAAAGCTTAGGAAAATACTTCAACTTGCATGTGCTATTTTTTAAATTTGACAAAGAAATAAGAGAGTTATAGTCATCACAAGGCGAGTCTTACTCAGAGAGAAGAGTGTTGCCTCGGTCGACCTTGTTTTGAGCATAACTCTCAATCCGACCATTGGATCTTCACTATCTTTGGCTAGTTGGAAATCTTGCCTTGAAAACGTGAAGATTTAGTGGTCGATCCTTAAATTTTGGTCAACCTTTAACCCTAACCTGTCACTCTCATAGTGATGGCCTGTGCTGGCTGAAAGTGGCAGATGCTGGCTCTGATACCAAGTGTTGGAACTTGAGGAGAGTGTGAGCGTTGGAGCGGTGAGCATGTGGGACTGAAAGGGCGTCACTTGTGCTGAAGAATAGTTGTTGAATCACTCAAAATGATGGAGTACCTATAGAGCTAGACCTTGGGCAAGTCAGCCCTCTCACAAGCCACACCACTTAGCCATGGAGGCTAAGGCTCACACACTAGAGTCCATAATCTCACACAAGAGAGGAAATCAGCCTAGCAATCAGGCTGATTACTCACACACGACATAGAGAGCTAGAAAGTGCTCTCATGGCACACTCCTAGTGGTCACATAACCCACAATCCCATGGAGAATCGCCATGTGTCCATGGCTAGAACACAAGGATCTCACCTCACGTAAAAAGTAAGGAGAGGTACCTTTTTCCTCGTCAGGACAATCGGACAAGGCAACCCAAGAATCTAGGACCTTTCCGAATTTTTTTCCCATTAGGTCTTGACCTTGGACCTCTTCGTCCGATTCCCAGATCGCCCCCATTTTTGGCCGACCATGTCCGAGACGCCCCCATTCTGAGAACAAATGGCTAGGTTGCCCCCATTCGAAAAACTTATGGCTAGGTCGCCCCTATTTTTCTTAGTTTTCCAACTTGCCCCCATTCTGAGAATTATGGCTACGTCACCCCCACTAATGGGGGCGACCTAGCCAGAAGTTTTGAAAGTGGGGGCAAGACGTCGATAACATTTCATTCGTAATGTGCATCGCAGCCATGATTCCCCGGAGCACCAAAAGAGGGTCGACCTGGCCATGAATCTTCCGAATGGGGGCGTCCTAGCCATTTTTCTCAGAATTGGGGCGTCTCAGACATGGTCGGGCAAGAATGGGGGCGACTTAGAAAGTCGCCCGGACCTCTTGCCTTTTTCTTTTCTCAGGCTAAGGCATGGAGCCATCGCCCATGGTCACCCAGACACCGGCGGTCGATGACCCCGGAATTTTTGAAAATTCATATATCTCAATCCGACCGTTGGATCGGCCTGAAACTTGTAGCACCACCATTTTGCCACCTAATCTTTCCACTGGTGAAGTTGAATCCACGATCGGAGCAGGCATCTGATAGTTTCCTGGAACTTGCTCTTGTGGACCTGAGTCAAATGGCTCCTTTCCCAATACTGGCTCGAAGGGACGAAGTGATGTGCCTCCCTAAAGCGGCAGGACGGAGGACGGACTCACCACTCCCCCACGCGACGGGATGGACACGGAGGAGCCGTAGCGAACAAGATCACGCAGAAACAGCTCCTCAAAGGAGAGGGCATCGCGGGACTCGATGATGCAGAGTCGGGAGGGATCCCAGGAGCGCCAAGCTTTGGACTGACGAGAGACGCCGAGAAAGGTGCAAGGACGCCCGCGAGGGGCGAGCTTGCCGCTCTATAGCGAGACGGGCAGCCACACAATGGCCACCCAATCCCAGACACGAGCAGGGCGGAGGTTGGCTCGTACGGCGTGGAGTGGCGAGAAGGGGTCCAAGGGGAATCTGATTCCAGACCCACGTCATGTAGGCCATGGCTTCAAAATACAAGCTATCGGAGAGGCCAGACTCAACCCGCATGGTGCGGACGTTGTCAGCCATGGTACGGTTCCACCGCTCGGAGACGTCTTTCTGGGCGAGCGTGTACAGCGCAGACGTCTCATGGTGGATACCGCGGGAGGAGAGGAAAATCGTGGTCTCGCCCATGTACTCACCACCACAATCGGAGCAAAAGCAGCAAAGAGATTGACGACGCTTGCGTTCCGCAAGGACAATCCAGACCTGAATGGCACGGGCAACATCGCTCTTCTGCCGAAGGAAGAAGACCTAGCGGTAGCGAGAGTAGTCGTCCGTGAGAGTGAGGACACAACGGTCGTGGTATGCGAGAGACTCGGTAGGGAGAGGACCCATGACAACAGAATGGACCAGTTCTAGAGGGGCGGATGCACGGGAGGAGGACAGAGGGTATGTGGACCGGTGCCTCTTGCCCTGAGCGCAATCAACACAATCTGTGGGGCACGGGAGAGGGAAAGTCTCCGGGTCAAGGCCCTTGGCCGGCAGGGTGCGGAGCATGCTGTCTACGGCAGCAGAGTGGACATGGCAAAGGCGGCATGGCAAGAGTTGGGTGTGCTGTGGAGAGAGCGCGCTGGTGACGAACACATGGCCCATGGCAACCGACAAGGAGGGGACGGAAGGAGAGGAGGACAGACAAGGTACGTGCCACATGTTGCCACGAGTGGTGGCGTGCAAAACGAGAAAACCGGACGGACGCAACGACACAATGCCAACACCACGCGAGTGCACAACATCCATGCTCATGCGGTCAATGCTAGTAACGAACAGAATGCTGAGATCAAGACCTGGGACATAGAGGACATCGGTTAAGAAGATATCACCAGCAGGACCATGGAAATGAACGACGCCGACACCACGGACTGGCGACACCTGTCCGGAGCCCGTCTCGACCCCGGAGACATCGCCAACAGGACCAAGCATACTAAAGGCCTCGCGAGAGGCCGTCATATGATGTGTGGCTCCGGAGTCGATGATCCAGGTCTCGGCAGGTCCTGGACCGGTGTGGCCAGATCACCGACAGCCACATGGCAGCAAGCGAGAGACGAGGATGCGGTGGAAGGGGACGCCAACCAAGACTTCCAATCATCAAGCCACGCAACGTCGTCATGAAAGGGGGTTGAGGAGATCACACGGGATGGCGAGACATACGAGGAAGTAGGACACGATCGCAGCTCAAGCTCAGTCATGCAGGGCAATGGGGATGAGCAAGAGGTGACGCAATTTGCACTTCCCTGGGGGGGGAGGGCAAGGCAGGCCAAGCTGAAGTACAATGAATTGCTCCAGCTGACGCTCGCGCGTGGACGGCCTGGGAGTGTAGACTCAGTGCGGAGTGATGGAGCCGGAGCTCGGATAGAAGGAGGACTGCCCTGGTGAAGGGAACGGAGGTACCGACGACTACGAATGATTCTGTTGAGGAGCTGCGTTTGCAGGACCGGTGTCACGGTCGGAGGAGTGGATCCACTGGACGGGGTGAAGGCGTCAGGGGTGGCGACAGCTACGGCGGAAGAGGCAAGACGGCGCTCCCGCTGGCGACGCATGGTGGCGATGACACACGCCTCGTCCGCCGGCAGCGGGAAAGTGTACCATCCGTGCCCTGGCTGGCTACAGTTGTGGTTGACCGAGCCACTACTGTACCGAGTTGACCGCTGTTGCTACTGCTATTACTTGTGACCCTTTCCTTTCTTGCTTTGACGCTTCTTCCCCAGCGACGAGGAGCTGGTGGAGGAAGAAGCGACTGCGGGGGAAGCGACTGCCATGGATGCGATGGTAGGGGAGGCGAGGGCCTCAATGTGCTCGAGATGGGACTCCAGGTGAGCTTCCTCAATCCTGAGGAAGAGCTCGTATGCCTAGGGCATGAGGGTGCCCTGGGCCACCATGGTGGAGAGGACGTCCTGGGAGTAGTGGACGAAGATGTCCGCGTATGTGCTGGTGGCACCGCACTTGATGGTGAGGAGCCCGGCCAAAGGGGGTGGAGCAGAGGTACCTAGGCGGCGGAGGATGTCCTCAACCCGCTGCCAGTATGCAGTGACTCTCTCGGTCTCCCCCATGTGCAAGGAGTTGAACTCCTGCAGCAGACGGCTGGTCTCAATGTCGTTGGATGGGCAATGGGGATGAGTGAGGATGTGCCACGCGGCTGCAGGGTCTGGGTTGTCGCCAGTTGTGAAGTCACCGAGGAAGAGCTCTACGACCAAGCGGGAAGCTGGAGGAGCGAGAGGGACGAGGGCGCGTACGGCGCGACCGGTGTCATACAACTAGTCGGCCTGGGTGGAGTCGTACGGGAGGGTGTAGTATGCCCACAGACCCTCACCTTGCACCCAAATGCGGAAGCTGAGCTCCTAGCTCCTTAACTCCTCGATGGATTGAAGCAGCGGGGGCGGTGTCTCAAAGTCCTTTTGCCTGCGACCGGCGCTCAGAGTGGGGCTAAGGACGGCGGTCACTGTCTGCCACTGGCGCTGAGTCTGCTGCTGTTGCTGCGGCTGTTGTGGCAGCAGCAACTACTGCTGCTGCTACTACTGCTATTGCAGCAGCTGCTGCTACAGCCTCTGCTACTACTACGGGTACTGTGCCTGTTGTAGTAGCTACGGCAGCTGCTGCTGGGATGGGAGGAGTCAACCTTTTTTTCTTTCTTCTCGTCTTGCCCAGTGAGCCTCGCTGCTCACTGTGGGCAACAGGCTGCAAGCAGCGAGCTCACTGCTTGCTGCCAACAGCTCGCTGCTCGTTGCCAAGAGCGGACTCACTCTTTGCAGCCCGCTGCTCGCAGCGAGCTACGGGCTGACAGCAGCAGCTGATGCTAGCTGTTGTCGTCTGCTGCTCGCTACTACTACTTCTACAGGCGGTTGTTACTACTAGTTGCTGTTGCAACTGCTGCTGCTTCCTCCTGCTGCTACTCACTACTGCTGCTCCTACTCGCTACCGCTGCTGCTACTACTGCTGCGAGCTACTGCTACTGGCCACCGCTGCTTCTTGCTGCCACGGGCTGCCGTTGCTGCTGCTACAAGCTGCTGGTACTACCAGCTACTACTGCTTCTGCGAGCTACTGCAATCTCTTGCTGTTGTCAGCTGTTGCTGCTGCACGCAGTTGCTGCTGGCTGCAGCTACCACTTTTTACTGCAGTTGCCTACCGCTGCTGCTGTTGTAGGCTGCTACTGCTGCTCGCTGGTGCCAGTCCCTGCCCCTGGATGACGTCGCCGCGTGCATTGTCCCTTGCAGGTATCGGTCGCAACCTGCCGCTCACCTCCTTGTATCACGCGTGGGAGTCAATGTTGTCAGAAAAAATCCTGCAGCATTTCCCCTGGCCCAGTGGCCGTGGGAAAAAACATGACGCCGCCATCAGGCGGGTCATTGCTGCCGGAAAAAATCCGGCAGCATTTCCCCTGCACTGGCACGTATGGGGGTCTGCTTGCGTTGTCTGGCACCTGTACGCCAGTCTTCTTCTGCTGCTACTATGCTCTGGCTCTGATACCAAGAAAGGAAAACTAGGTAACAGGTTGGGGCAGCAACATTGTTGATGCAGCGTGCGGGCTTCCAGGATACTTGCTTAAGTCTCCTGCCCCCTGTGTCTGCTGCTCTAGAGACTAAGTTTGGAGCCTTTGGGTTTGTTACTCAGAAATGTGCGCGCCAGTGTGAGCACCAGAAGCAGCTGAAAACTGAAAGTGAGTGATTAGGAATGAAGAATGAGCAACAATGGGAGACCCCTCCAAGTTCTAGCCCCGCCCCCCACTAGTGTAGAACTTGTTACTTAGCTAACCAGCCAATCAGAAAATAGTTATAGACCTATTTTCAGTTAGGCAGGGTTTCCTCGGTGAGCCTTGATAGACGCCCGACAGCCCAAAACCCGGGAGTCGTCCGTTTTTGCTGAAAATTAGACCATACAATAACAGCGACACTGCGATCGCAATCTTGCGGTCAGAATCAGCTAGAAAAATAACAGCAAAGGGTTATGGCTGCCCAAACCCAGGCAGTGCCTACGACGGTCCACGATACCAAACAGTGTCGCGCAGCAAGAAACACGGACCCTAGGCAGAGCATGATGCTGTAGATGTAATGGCACAGTGAGAACCAGTGCTAGGAGCATGTAGAGAGCATCTGCGGTAGCAGTGACCGCCGGCGGCCCGACCGCCGAGGAGGCTTGCCCATGGAGCTGAGCACGTTGCCAGAGGGAGGAGGCTATAGCAAACTGCGAGTAGGCCTCAGCACGCGTCGGTTCCAACGGACGACACTCCAGCAGCAATGAGTCTTGCCGTCAGTCATCTGCACGCCGATGTACACAAGCCCGGAGGACACAACACAACACAATGAGAGATGCCCAAAAACCAACACATGTTTCATGTAAGAGGCGAAAAAAGAGGGTGGATGAAGTTCATTTACTAAAACACCCACGATTTATTGGTTTTTGTGCATCTCTCATTGTACTCTATTGTTTCCTCCCGGCTTGTGAACATCGGCGTGTAGATGACTAACGGCGAGACTCAACGCTGCTGGAGTGTCGCTCGGTAGAGCCGACGTGCACTGAGGTCCACTCACCGTTCGCTGGAGCCTCCTCCCTCCGGCGATGCACTCAGCTCCATCGGTAGGCCTCCTCGGCGGTCGGGCCGCCGGCGGTCACTGCCACTGCAGATGCTGTCTGCATGAACCCAGTGCTTTTTTTGGTTGTGGCATTGCGTCTGTAAAATCGTGCTGTGCCTAGGGTCCATGTCCCCTGCTGTGTTGCCCTCCTTGGTATCACTGACTGTCATAGGCACTCCCTGGGTTCGGGCAGCCATAACTCTTTGCTGCTATTCTTCTAGGTGATTCTGACTGCACGATTGCGTTTGCAGCGTCGGTATTATGGTATGGTCCAGTTTTCAGGCAAAACGGACAGCGCCCGAGTTTTGGGCTGTCGAGCGTTTGGCAGGGCTCACCGAGAAAACCATGCCTGTCAGAAAATAGGTCTAGGACTATTTTCTGATTGGCTGGTTAGCTGAGTAACAAGTTCTACACCAGTGGTGGGGAGCTAGAACACTAGTGAGGGTTCTCCCATTGTTGCTCATTATTCATCTCTAATCAGTCACTTTCAGTTTTCAGCTGCTTTCTGGCGCTAACTCTAGCGCGTGCGTTTCTCAGTAACAACCCTAGAGCTTCCAGACTTAGACTCTAGAGCAGCAGACTGAGGGGGCAGCAGACTGAGGGGGCAGCAGACTTAAGGAACGAGCGTGGAAGCCTTCACGCTGCATCAACAACGCTTCTGCCCCAGCCTGCTGCCTAGGACTTCTAGCTTGGTATCAGAGCAAAAGCGTAGCAGCAGCAGCAAAAGACTGGCGTACAGGTGCCGCACAACACCGGTGGACCGCCATACGTGCCAGTGCAGGGGAAATGCTGCCGGATTTTTTCCGGCAGCATTGACCTGCCTGGTGGCGGCTTCAGATTTTGTCCCACGACCATTGGGCCAGGGGAAATGCTGCCAAAATCTTTTCGGCATCGCTGCCCCCCACACGTGACGCGAAGAGGTGAGCGACAGGCCGCGTCCGACACCTGCAGGCGACAATGCACGCTGCAGCAACAGAAGTAGCTTGCTGCAGCAACAACAGCAGCGAGCAGCTGCAGGCAGCAGCCAGAAGCGTCTGCCGTTGCTTGCAGCCCGTAGCGAGCGAGCAGCAAGCAGCAACCCGCTGCTGCCAGCGAGCAGCAACCCGCTGCTGCCATCGAGCAGCAACGCGCTGCCAGCGAGCAGCAGCCCGCTGCGAGCGAGCAACAGCCCGCTGCTCGCAGCAAACAGCAGACAGCTGCCCGCTGCCATAGACTAAAGAGAGAAAAACAAGAAAAAAACCAAAAAAAACAAAAAGAAATCCCCCATCCCACCAGCTTCTCTAATGCGGGTGCAGTAGCTGCCTTAGCTGCTCCAGCAGCCACAGTAGCCGTAGAAACCGGAGTTGGCAATAGTTGCTATTGCAACTGCATCCACAGCAGCAGGAGCAATAGTGGCAACCGTAGTTGTAGTAGTAGTAGCAACAGTTGCAGTAACAGCAACAGTAGCAGCCGTACCTACATCAGTAGCAGCAGCAGCGGTAGCAGCACCAACAACTACAGCAGTAGTAGTAGTAGTAGCAGTTGCAACAAAAAGAGCAGCAGCGGCAACAACAGCTACAGCAGCGGCCCCAACAACCGCCGCTGTTGACATCAGTATCTCGATGCTGACGTCACTATTGGCATCACTACTGACATCATCAACACTCAAAAAAAGGGGGGGAAAAGGGAAGGGGGAAGACAACCAAAGGGTGGGTAGAACGTCCACCGCCCTGAGTCACTGCTAACATCAGCAACACAAAACAAAAAAAAGTAAGGGACACCAAACCATGGCTGGTTGCCCCAGTGGGGAGGGGTCCTCTGTTGAAGGGACCCCAAGCCGCCCTTTCTTCCAGCGATAGCAGCAGCAATAGCAGCAGAAGCCCACTGGCATCGTTGGTGGCACCCCTGACCCCTCGCTGCTCTTTAGCAATAGCTTGCCACCTTGACGTAGCAGCTTGCAGCGCTGTAGCCATTAGCCTCCCAGACTGCGACCAGTGTGCCGCCATCATTCAATCCTCCAGGGCACGCCAGCCGAGCTGTGTCTACTGCCATGCACTACCTGGCACAGCAACAGACTCATCTCCAGCGGCCGACAGTGACTTCCATCATTGGCCCCACTCTGGACGCCGGTCGCAGGCAGAAGGACTTTAAGACGCCGTCGCCGCCGCTTGAGGCCGGCGAGCAGTTTTGGAGCTGGGAACTCAGCTTCCGGATCTGGGCGCAGGGTGAGGGCCTGTGGGCATACTACACCCTCCCGTATGACCCCACCCTGGCCGACCAGTTGTATGACGCTGGTCGTGCCTTACGTGCTCTTGTCCCTCTTACCCCTCTGGCATCCCGCCTCGCCTTCGAGCCCTTCCTCGGCGACTTCACCGCTGGCGCCACCCCAGACCCTGCAGCCGTGTGGCACGTCCTCACTCGTCGCCATCGCCTGTCGAGCGAGGCTGAGACCAGCCGCCTGCTGCGGGAGTTCAACTCCCTACACATGGAGGAGACAGAGACGGTCACCAGTAGCAGCAGGCGGAGGACATCCTTCGTCGCCTCGGCAAGTCTGCCCCACCCCCTCTGGCCGCGCTCCTCACCATCAAACGCGGTGCCACCAATGCGTACGCGGACGTCTTTGTGCATAACTCTCACGACATCCTTTCCACCATGGAGGCCCAGGGCACACTCATGCCCTAGGCATACGAGCTCTTCATTCGGATTGAGGAAGCTCATCTGGAGTCCCGACTCCTGTGCACGGAGGCTCTCGCCTCCCCCGTCGCAGCTACCTCATCGTCATTGGGGAAGAAGAAGCGTCGGAACAAGAAAGGCAAGAGTCAACAGCAGCAGCAGCAGCCGTTGACCGGGTCCAGTGGTGGAAGCTCAGTCTACCACAACTGTGGCCAGCCCGGGCACAGCTGGTACACGTGCCCTCTACTGACGGACGAGGCGCACGTCGTCGCCACCATGCGTCGCCAGTGGGAGCACCGTCTCGCATCTGCCACCGTTGCATTCGCCAACTCTGACGCCTCGGCCTCGTCCAGCAGCTCCACCACTCCGGTCGCTTTGCCAATCCATCCGACACCTGCGCCGCAGTAGCACCATCCGCAGCCGTCGGCGCCTCCGTTTCCTTCGCCGACACAGTCCTTGTCCTATCCGAGCTCTGGCGCCGTCACTCCACACTCCGTCTACACTCTTGGGCTGTCCTCCCGTGAGCATCAGCTGGAGCAGTTCATCGCGCTCCAAGTCGGCCTTCCTCGCCCTTCTCCCTAGGGAAGTGCGAGTTGCATCACCTCCTTCTCCCCTACCCAGCCCTGCATGACTAAGATTGAGCTGCGGTCGTGTCCCGTTTCCTCATCTGTCTCGTTGTCTGCCATGGCCTCCTCTACCCCTCTCCGTGACGACATTGCGTGGCTTGACGATTGGCAGTCTCGGTTCGCGCCTCCTTCCACCGCGTCCGCGTCCCTTGCTTGTGGCCATGTGACCGTTAGCGATCTGGCGACCCCGGTCCAAGACCCTCCTGAGACCTGGATCATCGACTCCGGGGCCACGCATCACATGACGGCCTCTCATGAGGCCTTTAGTATGCTCGGTCCTGTAGGCGATGTCTATGGTGTCTGGACGGGCTCCGGATAGGTGTTGCCTATTCGTGGTGTTGGCGTCGTTCGCTTCCGTGGTCCTGTCGGTGACGTCTTTCTGACCGATGTCCTCTTCGTCCCTGTTCTCGGGCTCATTCTCCTGTCTGTCAATGCCCTTGACCGCATGAGCATGGACGTCGTGCACTCACGTGGTGTTGGCACTATGTCGTTGCGTCCATCTGGTCTTGTCCTACTGCATGCCACTACCCGTGGCAACCTGTGACATGTACCTCGCCTCTCCTCCTCTCCTTCCGTCTCCTCCCCGTCGGCCGCCATAGGCCATGTGTTTGTCACCAGTACGCTTTCTCCTCAGTACACCCGCCTCTTGCACCACCACCTTTGCCACGTCCACTCTGCTGCCGTAAACAGCATGCTCCACACCCAGCCTACCAAGGGCCTTGACTTGGAGACTTTCCCTCTCTCGTGCCCCATTGAGTGCATTGATTGCGCTCAGAGGAAGATGCACCCTCTGTCTTCCTTCCGTGCATCCGCCCCCCTCAACCTCGTCCACTCTGATGTCATGGACCCTCTCCCCACCGAGTCCATTGGCGAGCATGGCCGTTATATCCTCACCCTCACTGACGACTCTTCTCGCTACCACTGGGTCTTTTGCCTTCGTCAGAAGAGAGATGTCGCCCGAGCAGTCCAGGGCTGGCTTGTCCTTGCGGAGCGCGAGTGTGGCCGCTCTCTTAGCCGCTTTTGCTCTGATCGTGGTGGTGAGAACATGGGTGATGCCACGACCTTTCTCACCTCCTGCGGCATCCACCATGAGACATATGCGCCCTACACGCCCACCGAGAACGGTGTCTCCTAACGGTGGAACCGTACCATGGCCGACGCAGTCCGCACCATGCGAGTCGAGCCCGGTCTCTCGGTTGGCTTCTGTTTTGAAGCCATGGCCTACATGACCTGGATTTGGAACCGGATTCTTGACGGTCCCCTTCTCCGCCAGTCCACGCCGTACCAGCATTGGTGCGGTCAGCGTGCTGACCTCCGCCCGGCCCGCGTCTGGGGCTGCGTGGCTATTGTGTGGTCACCCGCCTCGCAACAGGTAGTCAAGCTCGCCCCCCGCGGACGTCCCTGCACCTTCCTTGGTGTCTCTCGTCAGTCCTAAGCTTGGCACTTCTGGGATCCCTCCCGGCACTGTATCGTTGAGTCTCGGGATGCCCTCTTCTTTGAGGATCTCTTTCCTCGCGACCTCATTCACTCCAGTTCGTCCGTGTCTATCCCGTCGCGTAAGGGAGTGGTGAGTTTGTCCTCCGTCCTACCGATTCCAGGTATTACATCCCTCAGTCCCTGTGAGCCGCCAGTAGCAATCGCATCCGTTGATCCCTCCGGGCTGGTAGCCCCAGTCGCGTCCGCTGGTGCCTCTGAGCCGGCAGCCCCAGTCGCGTTCGCTGGTCCCTCCGGGTCGGTAGCCCGAGTCGTGTCCGCTGGTCCCTTCGGGCCGGCAGCCCCAGTCGCGTCCACTGGTCCCTCTGAGCCAGCAGCCCAGTCGCGTCCGCTGGTCCCTCCGGACCGGCAGCCCCAGTCGCGCCTACTGGTCCCTCCGGGCCGGCAGCCCCAGTTGTGCCTACTGGTCCATCCGACTGGTAGCCCCAGTTGCGTCCACTGGCCCTTCTGAGCCGGTAGCCCCAGTCTCGCCCACTGGCCCCTCTAGGCCAGCAGCTCTAGTCGTGGCCACCGGGCCCTCCAAGCAAGCAACCCCACTTGCGACTGTTGGTCCCTTCGAACTGGTGGCCCCAATCGCGTCCATTGGCCCCTCCGGGCCAGCAGCCCCGGTTGCATCCACTGGCCCCTCTAGGCCTACAGCCCTGTCCGCCTCCATTGGCCCGTCGGACTCAGTGCCATTGCCTGCCCTGCCACGCTACAAATGTGGCAGAGGCGGCAGCCTTCGACCCAGGTCGTCGGTGAGCGCGCAGACCATCGCACCGCGCTCCGTGGCGCCTCGACCCCCCGTGGCTCCACATGTCTCCTCCACTCCCACGGTCGTGAGTGGGGATCCTAGCACCAAGACCCTCGTCTTGACTACCTCGGCCATCATTGCAGACCTTCACCCGGGCTCCGCACTGGGCTATGCCATGCTTCATCACGAGCATTGGCACGCTGTCGTGGCTGCACTCGCACGCATCCCACCTGGGGCTAGAGATGCACACGCTCTCTGAGTCCGCTCCACAACACGCCCGGAGGACCCAGCCACTCTGCACGAGGCACGAGCCTCTCCTGAGGCCGCACATTGGGACGTTGCCTACACCGATGAGCTTGCTGCTATCCAACAGCACCACGTGTACGACCTAGTCGACCTTCCTCCAGGTCGAAAGGCCATCAGCGCTAAGTGGGTCTTTCGGCGCAAGTGGAAGCCCGACGGGTCCTTGGACAAGTACAAGGCCCGCCTTACAGCCAAGGGGCTTATCCAGATTCCTGTGCTCGATTACCACCAGATCTTTGCCCTAGTTGGCCGGTTCTCCACTAGCCGGGCACTCTTCAGCTTGGTCGCCCAGCATGGGTGGGAGCTACATCACATGGATGTGACCAACACTTTTCTCCATGGTTCACTGGAAGGTGTGGAGCTCTACATTGTGCAGCCCCCAGGCTTCGACGAAGGCACTGGGAGAGTCTGGCGACTGCGTAAGGCCCTCTATGGCCTGAAGCAGTCGCCTCGGTGCTGGAACCAGGAGATTTGCAGTACGCTCCTTCGTGGAGGGCTCTAGTACAGCACCGCAGACCACGCATTGTTTGTCAGTCCGCGAGGCCAGACTCTCGCTGTTGTCCTGGTTTACGTCGACGATCTCCTCATTGCATCGCTAGACGCGACTACCATCTAGTGTATGAAGGACCTGCTGCACGCCGCCTACCAGATGAAGGATCTTGGTTCTGCCAGAGTCTTCTTGGGCATGGAGCTCGAGCATGATCGCTCCCAGTGCGTCCTGCACATCCACCATGCCACCAATGTGGAGACTCTGTCCACTCGCTTTGCGGAGGACCTGCCGAGTAAATCCTCACCCATGTCACCCGATGGCCAGGTGAAGCTGAAGAGTCGTGACCCAGCTGTTGTGGGGGAGCCAGTTGACGTGACCACGTACCTGCGAGTCATCGGGTCACTGATGTTCCTGGCGACGACGACGCGCCCAGACATCGCATTCGCCGTCAACCTCCTGGCCCAGTTTTCTGAGGAGCAGCGTCACCTCCACTTTAAGGTCGCGATCCGAGTTCAGCGCTATGTCGTCTCGACTCCTCGGCCAGATCTCATGTTCCGCCGTCAGCCGTCTATTGTCGCGGTGGACTACACCGACAGTGACTGGGCCGGCAGTCCGGACGGTTAGAGTCGCACAGCCTGGATCTTTCTAATTGGCGGCACAGTTGTGTCCTGGCATAGTGGCAAGTAGGGGTGAGTTGCACGCAGCAGTACTGAGGCTGAGTACATTGCTCTTGGCTCACGCGCGTGTGAGGGTGTGTGGTTGCGTCGTCTCTTGTCCGAGTTGCGTCAGTCTGTCGCATCCATCACGTTGCATTGTGACAATGAGAGTGCCATGGCCATCGCCGACAATGACGGCGTGCATCACACATGCACAAAGCACATTAAAGTTGAGTATCACTATGTGCGTTCTTCGTAAGTGTCTCAATCCACATGTGGGTTGAGATAGCACGACAGTTGGCTGACTTCTTTGCCAAGGCACTGAAGCTCGACTCGTTCAAGAAGGCTGTGATTTCGGTCGACATGCATTCGTGAGTGGCTCTCTTTGTCCCTGCTTGCATCTCATCGTGGCGTGGGGGAGTCTGGTCGTTAACTGTGTCTCTACCCGCATATGTGCACTACGCCTGTGAGTCATGGGGGAGTGCTGGTTTTCGTGCATCTCTCATTGTACTCTGTTGTGTCCTCCCGACTTCTCTACATCGGTGTGCAGATGACTGACCGCAGGAGTCGACGCTGCAGGAGTGTCGCTTGGTGGAGCCGACGCGCGCTGAGGCCCACTCACCGTTTGCTGGAGCCTCCTCCCTCCGGCAATGCGCTCAGCTCCATCGGCAGGCCTCCTCGGCGGTCGGGCCACCGGCGGTCACTGCCACTGCAGATGCTGCCTGCATGCACCCAGTGTTGTTTCTGGTTGTGTCATTGCGTCTACATCATCATGCTGTACCTAGGGTCCATGTCTCCTATTCTGTGGCCTTGTTTGGTATCACTGACTGTCATAGGCACTGTCTGGGTTCGGGCAGCCATAACTCTTTGCTGGTATTTTTCTGGCTGATTTTGACTGCATGACTGCGTTTGCAGCTTTGGTATAATGGTATGATCCAGTTTTCAGGCAAAACGGACGACGCCCGAGTTTTGGGCTGTCGAGCGTCTGGTACGGCTTATCGAGAAAACCCTCCCTGCCAGAAAATTGGTCTAGGACTATTTTCTGATTGGCTGGTTAGCTGAGTAACAAGATTTACACTAGTGGGGGGGGGGCTAGAACTTGGAGGGGTCTCCCATTGTTGCTCATTCTTCATTCCTAATCAATCACTTTCAATTTTCAGCTGCTTTCTGGCGCTAACACTTGCGCGTGCGTTTCTAAGCAACAAACCTTGAGCTTCCAGACTGAGACTCTAGAGCAGCGGACTGAGGGGACAGCAGACTTAAGCAACGAGCGTGCAAGCCCGCACGCTGCATCAACAACGCTGCTGCCCCAACCTGCTGCCTAGGATTTCGAGCTCTATTCATGAATAAAGTTTCATGTAACGCATTTCGCGGCTTCTTACACCTCCTTCCCACCATGTATCTTCATGTTCGAGGTTAAATTTCACAAGGTTCGAACCGGCGACCTCGACGCTCAACGGTACCTGACGACCTCCAACGACGCTGTTGAAGCAGTTAGCTGGACTTCAAGGTCAAGCTAGCTGCTTCAACAACGTCACCTCTCTTCTACCTTTAAAGCCATTGGAAGAGGAGAGCTTCGCCTCGGAAGAGGGATTCGGGGAGAGGGGCTACAAGTCGGAGTTTGGCTTCGGTTGTTTAAATTTCGAGCATAGGAAGTAGAAGATGCAGCCATCGTAAGCCGCAGGATTGAAGAAGATGGGTAAGATGAATTGCCGTTGAATTTTTTTGCTGATGCGCCGAATCGTGATTGACTTTCATCGACTTCCATGTAAGCATTGTGCCCTGATTGGTTGGCAATCAAGGCTTAGCTGAAGAATATAGCGATGATGATGGGAATCATACCGTAGTGTCTCTTATATTCGCCTGTTTTCTAGAATGAAGTTAAGTGACAGTTATGTTCGACTATAACTTTGGGCACGGTAACTTCTACACCGATTCGCCCATTGGCATCTCATTTGTTTTGGTGTTGGTTAATGGCTGAACTGCCTGTTTAGGACCCAGGTCTGTACCTCTAACTTCAAATGTTCGAACTTGAAGTTCGAGCCGTGGAAGGAACGACGTGCACTTTCTATGCTTCGCAGCTCGTTGGGGTGCGACTACGAGCATCGGACGGCGATCCGATGCTTGCAGTCTGCCACCGCTCGAGCGCAACCCTCCAAGAACTGCGTAGGACGACGTGGATGCTTCCACCACACGCGTCCTCCAATCCAAGCGGCCGAGGATGAGCCCGTTCGCGGAACAATGTGTACCAGAGCGCGGACTTCATAATATTGAGAGTGTTTCGTCTAAAGATCTTGATTATTTTAGTGCCCGAGTGGACGAAGTAAAATAGTTGTTATGGGCGAATGCAAGAGGCACTACTTCATCTATGGGTCGCCAACTGCGAAGGTCGCCCGAAAATAGCGATGTTCGGCATTAGTGCGGACACTTGGCTATAGGTTTGCATCGACGGCACGTCGGCCATCCCCGTGCACAATGTGCAGGAACGTAGATGAAAACCCGACTTCAGCAAACTCAGGGCGGGACCCATGCATCAGGTACATGCAGTGCATGACAGCTGTCAATGCTAGTTTGATGACTGGTGCAACATTCGCCAAATATTCACACATCTTCATACTTTTTTAACATGTTTGATAGGTCATGTAGCGGGAGGGCCGGTTCGGCCCTCCCTCCTCGCTGATGCAAGGGGTGGTTGCGCACCACCCCTCGCGTCAGCGAGGACTGGCCGGCGGCCAGCAATTCGTTGGCCGTCGGCCAGCTCGCTGCCGGCCGGCTCGACGGCCGGCGGCCGGCCAAGCGACCGGCCGGCCACCGGCCGGCCAGCCGCCAGCCGCCGATCGCGGTCTCAGCCGGATCGGCGGCTGAGAGGCCACGAGGGCCTCGAGGGCGAGGCCTCGTGGCCTCGTGCCCTCGCCCCCCCCCCCCCCCCCCCCCCC
>SZWC01023171.1:19810-40872 GCA_023375785.1 Penium margaritaceum | reverse complement strand
CTTCTTCCCATGAACCTCCTCCGCCCCACCCTCCCCCTCCATCTTCTGGCCTTCTGTTTTTCCCCAACTCATGCCCCTTCTGCCTCGCCGTGCCGAGCCTACCGCAACAGCAGCCCGTCCAACTGGTCCTCTGCTGGCACCATTAGCGCCTGCCGTTGCTGTGGTAGCAGTTGCTGCTACCACTAGAGCAGCCGCAGCAGCAGCAGCTGCCCTTCTACCTGCACCCCCACCCCTGATCAGGGCACGACCCCTACTGAGACGTGTGACAGAAGCACTCCTGCCTCCCACTGGCGCCAAATCCAATGGCGACAAGGGCACTCCCCTCCCCATCCCTCTCCGTCTCCCCATCGGAGGTGACACAGTGACCACCCCTCCCTTCCCTCGCATCATTCGCTGCGGTGTGCTCCCTCTTACTGCTAGCACCTCCTTTGCAGCCTCCTTGGCAATCACCCAATCCGCCCCTCTCCTCTTCCCCGGCTTCCCTCGAGCATTATCAACACCACAACCAACACCACCACCACCACGACCACCATCACCACCACCACCGCCAGTACCACCGCCAGCATCCGCTCCTCTGCCAGTTCCACGCTTACCACTGCCACTTGTGCCCTCCAGAGCTCCCTCCGCCACACCAACTCCTCCGACCGCAGGCCCGCCGCGGCGGTAGCGCGATGGCGGGGTGCCGCGGATCTGCATAGCGGTGGCAGCCGGACTGGTGGGCGGTGCAGGCGCATTCCTCTGCTGGGAACTCACATGGCTGCCTCTTGCGCCAAGAGAAGCCCTCCTCCTTCCTCCAGCTGTGCCCTCCCCGGGAATGGACAGGCGCCTGCCTGCCTTGCGCTGCTCTGCTTCTTCCAAAGATCCGTCCTCACTTCTCCTCCCCGCAGTTCCCTCCTGCTCCACAGCCCTCAAATCCCCACCTCCAGTCCGCACTCTCCCTCCGGCCCCCCTCAACCTGCCCCCGCCACGCCCCCTTCGCCCTCGTCCAGGCGTCGATGCTTCCTCTGCCTCTGCCCGCTCTTCTCCCTTAGTGGCCACCATGCTGTGTCCTCTTCCTCCGCGGCTGCGGCCGCCCCTGCCCCTCCTTCGATCCGTCACTGCTTCGAGAGCCACAACGGCAGCAACACCAGCTGCGCCATCCACGAGCTCCACACCTGGAGTCAATTGTGGAGGTGGCGAACCAGCAGTGCCTGCGGCAGTAGCAGCCTCTACTGTGGCCGTTGCCGCAGGAGACAGTGCGGCAGCAGTGGTGTCAGAGGGAGCAACAGCAGCAGCTGCCGCTGCTGCACCAGTTACTTGAGCAGAAGACGGGTGAGTACCAGGATTGGGGTCACGGTTGCTACGTGACTTCTCTCTGGCAGCAGCAGCATCATCGCCTTCTGTGGTAACAGCAGCACCACCAACAGCAGCAGCACCACCAGCAGCATCAGCAGCACCAGCACCAGAAGCACCAGCAACAGCATCAGCACCAGCACCACCAAAAGCACCAGCAGTACCACCAGCAGCACCAGTAGCACCACCACCAGCAGCAGAAGCAGGGTCAGCAGGAGCAGGAGGAGCAGCAGCAGCAGCAGCAGCTGCTGGACTAGCTACAGCATCGCTTACAACTGAGTCAGTATGACCACTCTCACCCCCGCTACTACCACCTCCGACCACAGCCGCATGACGATGGCCAACATCTGCACCACCAGCAGCGGCAGCAGCAACAGCAGCCCCGTGGGGAGCAGTAGGCCTGCCTGCCTCCGGAACGCCCCCAAAGTTGGCAGACTGCAGGGGAGGGGCACCTTTTGGGGCGTCTGCAGCCACTGCCGTTGCCTCGGTGTCAGCAGCCCCGGTGGGTGGGCTGGCAGCTGCAGAGTTGGCGCCGGCGGCAGAGGCAGGAGCAGCAGCAGCAGCAGGGGGAGGAGGGGCAGGGGCGGAGGAGATGTCTCCAGGAGTGGCACAGTCACGTGCCTCCACTGGTGCCGGCGATGCTGACACTGCTGCTTCTGCTTCTGCAATGGATTTTTCTGCGCCTGCCTCTGATTTGCCTTGGGAAGCCATGCCAGACAGATGCCTTTAAGGGGGGGATGGCGGGGGGTAGTCGATACGCTGCTGCAAGGAGAGCCTACACCAAAGCCTTCATCTCCCTCGATGGTGCGCTCCAAAGATAAAACGAGAGGAAAGAGAGTTGAACCAAACAAAAAAGGACCGAGAAAAAAAAAAAAACGATGACGGATATGCCCGTCCTCTGAACTCAAATTCAGGGTTTCAGCTTCATGCAGTGCCGCCTTCCACACATTCCTCCGTCCCCTTTTCTTTTTTTAGGTCTTTATAGATTGTCCGAGCAGAAAACTCCTCCGTCCTCAACCGCAACCTTTGCTTAAATTGCTGCACTAGTCTGAGATCCGCCACTGCGAGTCAAACACGCGTCTGGCCAGCCAGCCTCCCTTCCTGCGCAGCTCATCACTGATCCTTTCGTCGGTTCTCAAACTTCCCTTCGAAGTGCTTCAAAGAAAAACTGGAGAACTGAAGGTCAGGCTGATCTTTTGCATGGCACCGACCAAAGATATAGGCCAATTCACTCGAACGGTAGACCAAAAAAAAAAACACTGCGTGACGCAGAAACTTCGTCGGCAAGTCACGGCCGAAGAAGCGGAAAGAGCAGGCCCAGATTCTAGCACGAGAGTGTACCGCGCCGAGCCAGGGGGTGAGGCTGATGCGACAAGGGTTCCTGTCACCCTCTACGCCGGCAACTCCTCCCTACGCCGACGAATGCAGGAAGGGCAACCAGTGTGGAACCGCCGCCGCCGAGATCACATCCTTCCGCCATTGGTTTGTGCGGCTGTGGGTTGGAGGCTGTGCACCTTGGTGAGCTGGTCCGCTGTCGCGTCTAGTCTCGGTCGGAGGGAAAGCTCCTGTTAGGGAACGGCGGCGCGCAGCTGCTGTCCGCCCGGAGGGTCAGGCGGATCAAACATATCCTGATTTCGGAACTATAACACTCATATGCCCATGCATCTTAAATAAAGCACGCCACAACATCGTTCAGAGAATGTCACATATGATAACGCAGCTGCTATGCCAGGCAGAATGTAGGTGGTTCACAGGTATGAGTTGCAGGACAAAGCCGATTCAGGGTTTTGCGACAAATGGATCATTCATATTAAGCACTAAGTGTACTTCAATGACACGTGTCGAGTGATTCAAGCACATGAACACAATGTCGAGAATAAGAATGAGGCGTAAGTCGGGCCATCGGCGTTCGAGCAAAGTTACCAGTACAAGATCGCACAGTGAGTGGTGGATTCGAGAAGCTCCGCTGAGAATTTGGTGCATTTCGAGAATATCTCAACACTTGTTATAAAAGTCGAGAGTCGTGGAGAACTCAACCAGACAATATTGAAACATCGACATGGATCGTAACACTTCAGTCGAACGTTCTCAAAAGTGGTCGAAGTTATCCGAAACTCCTACAGGGGATACCGGAGGTCCGAGCAGCTGGACAAATGCCATCAGCCAAACGGCCAAAAAAATCTCAAGTCGCCGCAAGAGGGGGAGGGGAACATGGATGTAAGAACAGAAATGCCCACATGCGAGTTTTTGGGACTCGTGTACGTCATTGATGTAACACTTTGCCCCCTTCTAATTGCAAAGTCTCGGTGCGCAAGCAGACATAGGCCGATGACAACAAAGGTAGCCGTCCATCAAGTGATCAACGCCCCGGAGGTTATCATAGGGCTCCCAGCTTTCGTGCGTGACGTTCTACCGTGCCACTTAACCAAATACTCGGTCATGTTCCCACGGTGTTGATGTCCAAGGAAATCTTCAATGACTTACTCCATATCCCCGGCCACATGTAAAGGAGGTGGATGTCTCGACCGCGGAAGTCCGTATAGGGGTTTCAGTTGTGCTTGAGCTTGCTAATGTGGAAGACTACATGCATCGCCATGCTGTCGGGGAAAAGAAGTTCAGCAATGACTAGAGTTTATATTTGCACGATCTCAAACGGCCCCAATAAGAGGGGTTTCGGTTACACGAAGTCTTGCTGTTGAAGTTTGATATCCGTCGAGTTGAGGAGAACTCGACGGCCAACAATGAACATGTCATCATTGCGATATCGTTCAGCTGCACGTTTCATGGTTGCTTGTATCTTTACAAGGATCTGTTGTGTTTATTCCTAGATTCTTGTAAGGCTCCGGCGCTCAATGTCATGTACCACCTCTACAAGGATTTTAGCCATTACGGTGGAAGTGGCCAAGTTGTATGCCACTTCAGTGGTTGGCAGTTTTGCTACCCAATCAGTCTCGTGTGGCCCGCATAAACTTTGGAGAAGTTATTTGAGTATCTCATTGGTTCACTCAGTTTTCTAGTCGTACCGAGCATGAAGCATTGCCGATAGTTGGATGTGATTGCCGTGGCGTGTCATCAATTCTTACAAAAAATGGCTTGTGAAGCGACTGTCTCTGTCGCTAACAGTGTTACGTGGCACTTCGTGCAGCCATACTATCTAAATTAGAAACAATCGCAATTCTTCTCCTATGTTGACGGTGGTCGTTCTCAGGGTGGAGTGCGAAATTTTGGACAATGTGTCCACCATGACAACAATTGCGTCATACCCCTCGGGAGTATGAGAAATTCCCGTCACGAAGTCCATGCTGATATTGGCCCATGGTTCTATCGAAACAAATAAGGTTGGAGTGGACCTACTTGCCTGATCCATCGAGGTTTTTGCCGCACGATTTTCAAAAGGCCGCGACTTACGTCTGCATCTTGTCCTACTAGTAGTGTTTTACCAACTTCTTGAGCGTCTTGTCCTCGCTGAATTGCCCCTTAAGACTGGTGTTGTGGCACTCCTTAGCATTCATCAAAGCTCCTTCTTTGGATGGACAACAATCTGGCGAGTGAATCGCCGTCGCCGGTAGTGGTCGTTGAACCAAACCTTGGATTTTGTTGCACCCGTCAAAATCCTTGTAACCCTTTGCAAACAGCCTTGCGAGGTACGTATCTCGTTCAACGGGCAACTTATTGAAGTTATCCATTAGATCTGGTTGTCGACTTAGAGCATCCGCTGGATTTGTTTTTCCAAGCCGGTACTCGATGTTGTCATTGAAGTAGAACTCGTGGAACTCCATCACGTTTGTCGACGGCTCACATTTGGCAGTGTCTTGAGATGTTTTGGGGTGTGATGGTCGGTGATAACAATGCATCTCCTGCATTCCAAGAAACACGGCCATGTCTTGAATACATACACTACTACAAGCATTTTGTTTTTGTGCACCTCATAGTTGAGTTATGGCAAAAGTAGTTTTCATGACATGTACGTGACCGGTTGTTCTCCAACACCGTTGTCTTGGAAGAGAACGTCTCTGATGGCTTGATCGGACACATTGGTAGCAATGATATAGTCTACCATTGGATATGCAATTCGTAAGGGAGGCACCAAGGTAAGAGCATTTCTCAAAGAGTTAAACTCGTATTGTTCACTACCATCTCAAATGTACACGATGGTTTTCTGGGTGAGATTGGAGAGAAGCGTTGACACCTAGGCATAGTCCTTTACGAATTGACGTTAATAGTTGCAGAAGCCCAAAAATACCTCGATGTCCCAAACATGTGTGGGCATCGGCCAATTAGCAATAGCCTCCACCTCTTTCAGGTCCGTGGTGATTTGTCCACCGCCGATGATGTGGCCCAAGAACTCTATCGAACGGCAACAAAAGTTGCATTTCAAGAGTTTCCCAAATAAGTTCTCTTTATAAAACCTTGAAAAGATTTTGGAGATGTCTATTGTGCTCTTCTGAGGTGCGACTGTGTACCCGGATGTTGGCGAGATACACGACGACAAATTCATCAATGTATGGTCAAGAAATGCTGTTAATCACATTCATGAATGGTGCGAGAGCGTTTGTGAGTCCAAATGGCATGACCGTGAACTCAATGTGCATGTGTCTACTGTGAAAAATTGTCTTCTAGACATCCAGATTAAGCATGCGGATCTAATAGTAACCATTTTATATGTTGATTTTGCCGAGATTTTAGGCCCCACTTATCTGCTCATGGGAGGGGGTAGCTGTTCTTGATGGTGATGACGTTCAACGGTGGGTAGTCCATGCTTATCCGCATCTCTCCTGTTCTCTTTTTCAAATAAAGGAGTAGTGTACTGTAGGGTGACATGGGGGGTGAAAAAAATCCTTGTCCAAGTATCTCGACCAACTGTTTCTTGAGTTAAGTGAACCCGTGATCGCTCATCCGATAGGTACCTTCCAAAGTTAGTCCATTGCGTGGATTCAAGTATATCAGATGGTCGATGTTGCATCGCGGTGGCAACTCTTTGGGTAGTTCCTTGGGAAAAAAACCCCTTCAAATGACTCGATGAGCTGTGAAAAAACTTTAGATATAGCTGCAAACTTCTTGGATGTCGATGTTGTTGCTTTGGTAGCTACAAGTTCTTCCGATTCCTTTGCTTCCATATGAATCGAAGACATTCGAGCTTCACGTTTCACATATTCCTTGGCCATGTCCAAAGATAGGCCAAATTGATCATGGGGCCCTGGTTCACGGCAGAATGTGCCGCGATGATCCGCAACGCCGGATCCATGAGAGCTGGAGCCTGCATTCGGGCGGCAACCAAAGCGAGAGCCCTGCGTAGAGCTACAGGCTTCGAAATAGCCAGTCGATGAGCCGGTCCCTAGCTCCCCGTTGTCAGAAGAAGGTCGAAGTCGACCGCATCTTATTTAGTCGCCGTTAAACAAACGGCTCATGAGGTTTTTCAAAACAAACCACCAAAATGAATGGGTTTGCAAGACGAACGTAATTTCATTAGAAACAGCTACAAAAAGCACCACCAATCGGATCTTGTTGTCGCAGAACCCAGAACAAACGCTAAGATTTTTCTTTTGTGCTGACTTCGGCGGCTTGGCTGGATCACCATGTGACCAACCCGGATTGAGTGGGAGGGCCCAGTTGTTACTAATATTGGCCGGCAGGGCTCCACGGTTTATGAGATCGGTCGTCGAGGCCCCATAGTTGGCGTTTTAGAGAAAAGGGCCGTGTGATGGAGCCGCCACACAAAGAAGGGGCCCGACATCGAACTGCCCCCAAAGATATTGGTTGGCATTTTGTAGATGATTCAACTTCCTCTGTTACTTCCACCATTGTTGGTTTTTGTAACCGTTGCTGCATTGTGGGTGGCTCCAATAGAGGCAAGTGTCGCTTTCTGCCAAGAAAGCGACATCTAGTAGCTCAAGCACCTTTTTGCAACACTTACAACCCCTCGGTTGCACTCGTATCATTATCCTTGGTTGGTATTCCTCGTACTCCTTCTTAAACTTTGCAATACCACAAAACCTCATCCGTGGCAATTTGAGTCACTCAGATGGGTGATCATTCCATTCACATTTCATTGACCAGATAGGAGCCTTGTTTTCTACTCTTGCCCTTTGATATTTCTTGAATCATCAATCTCCTTCTATGACTTCCTCTCCTTTTTGGCTTGATGTTTCCGCTTTTGCGAGTCGCATATGAAATGACTTGGATTTTTGCAAGTTGAATATAGCAGTTGATTGCGTTGATTGATGACGTCGATCTCCATCAGAGATGAGATTTCCACCGACAATTACTTTCCTTTGTCACACTAAGGATTGTGTCTTTGGGATTGCCAGCCATTGGACTCCTGCATCTGAGCATTCTAATCAATGTGGTCGGTTACTACAATGATTCATAAAAAGTCATGTTGGATGCTGAAAATGGGGTTTGCTTGCGAATCATATTGCTTCAAGATATTGTTGTAGTGTATATAGAATTCATCCGGAGCGAGGTCATTACCAATGAACATTTTGTGGACATGCCAAGTGTATTCTGCCACGCTAGATTACGGACGTCAAAGCTGGATTTCATACTGTGCATGAGCCTTCTTGTTTAGCTGCTTAAAGCAAGCAAAGGTACTGCGCAAAGTCACTCCAGGTTTCCAATGATATTACAGATTCAAGCCATGTTGGCTTTATCCCATCCAGAGGTAGAACCACAATGTGAGAGTGCTCGCAAGATCCGTTGATGTAGCTCCGCCGGTCTCTTACGGCTGTTGGATGGCCTTTAGAACGGACCACCAACTCAAAGTCGTGCCATGCAGAAACAAGGCCACAAGGTCTTTTTTTTTGTCGTTACCCACATCATGACTATCCATCCCTTGGATTTTGCGATAGCAAATAGCTCTGGGAGTGCCGGTGGACTTTGGGGTGCACGTGAGAGTTGTAGTTTTCTCTTGGTGAGCACTGCTTTGTCTGCACATGAAACTTGAATCTCCTCCATCACCACGTTGAGCTATTGGAGTAGATGGGTGCATTTATTGATTTGTGTTTTTGAGCCGGTGCCTCCCATTGTTCAACACATGTACCTAATAGGCTATGGTGGGGGTGAAGGTTTCCAAGCCTCAGGGGTCCGTCACTGGATTTTCCTTGGGATTCTTTGGTTCTGTACCATTTATTCCAAATGTTTTCACTAGCGCATGGTTCACATGGAGAGAGTTTTTGTTTTTGTGTTGTTGATCCACTATTGCAAGAGTACTTCTGAGGGATTGTTCCTCATTTTTGGGAGCGTTTGTTGTGTTCATCGTCGTCGCCAACAAGTCTACGATCTTCTAAATAGTGAAGATGCATTTAGGAATCATGAAAGTTCTTGTTGGGTACTTCACCTGTCAGTTGCCCGTCCAGCACCCCTATGCTCTGATACCAAATGTTGTACCGAGCGGATGATAGGTGGTTTGCAAGGATGAGGTACATGTCAAAAGACGATTCCAGGTTTTGGGATAGATGGAAGATTTGTATCAGGAAGTTAGTGTACTTAAATGACAAGTGTTGAGGGAGTCAAGCACATGTATTCAATGTTTTGGAGTGATAATGAGGCATGAGTCGGGACATTGGCCTTCGAGCGGAGCGACACACATGTGAAGTTGCACCACTAGTGGTGGATTCAAGAAGCTTGGCCAAGAAGTTGGGGGGACCGAGAATATCTTGACACCTATTTATAAAAGTTGAGGGATGTCAAGAAGTCGACCGCATGATATCAAAATGATGATATGGTTCGTAACACTCTTATTGATCATTCTGGAAAGTGGTCAAAGTTGTCAAAAACATTCAGAGCGGGACACCAGAGGTTGGAGCATCTGCTAAATGTTACCTTCGCCAAACGATGGATGAATCTTGAAGTCTTTGCATAATGGGCCATGAATGTAAGAACATAAATGCGCACTTGCAATTCTTTGGGACTCTTGTACATCAAGGACGTAAATGCAGCACGCGTGCCTCATGTATCATTGCTTCACAAAAAGAAGAAAAATATAGGAACATCGTGGGGAAAAAATGGAACCTTAAGAAAGGAGGGAAAAATCTTGAAATTTGGATGAAATTACTCCAATGCCCATAAGACACAAAGCATGACCCCTTGATAAACTGCCTTTGTGATCCTTCTTACTAACTTATCCTTGTGAGAGTGGACGGGTTTCTACAAAAGAGTTTTCATATCATGGCCATCTTGTGGCTCAAGATAGGTTTTTATCCCTTCGGTACCCAATGGGGTGTTTGAGCAAACTAACAATGAACCTGGGGTATGTGTGGCATAACTCCAAATACAAACATCTACACATGTGGTATCTCTCCTTCTTTCTACTGGGTACAAGCTAGCTATTGAAGAAGTGGATGGAGTATCCAACACAATCCATTGACATGGAATAGATGAATTTGCCTTATGACAATGACTTGACTGGTAATTTGCACTTGTTTACATGTGTTAGAGGTGACGATTACTGCGCCTTTTTTTCTGGTCAAGCTAGAATAGTCGGTTTCAGAATCAAAGGAGTCTGCAATGAGTTAACGAATTTTCTCTCAAAACATTTTGGGTTCAACGGTGGAGTTCTTCTCCTCTTGTACATGCCAGATTTCATTTTCCGCATCTAGGTCCAGGGAGGGAATGGACCCTAGAGGTGTAAAATACTATGTGCTGCATGCACACCAGGGCTGTGCATGCCTGTTGACCCAGACTACTCAGCAGTTGTGTAGTGCGAATACGCATTATTAGGTTTTGGGCTAGGTCCAGTGAGGGTGGGTCTAAACCTGATTGGGCAGTGTGGAACACCCTGCATAGTGTGCTACATCAGCGTGACTCAGCAGTAGCATGCAAGGCCCAGAGTGGGGACCGCTCTACATCAGCGCATGCATGCAGGACAAAGCACTACATCACAGCATGCATGCACGAGTCATCAGCCACATGTAAATCTAGGAGCGGTGACCGCTCTACATCAACAAAGCCATGCACAACTCAACAGTAGGAGCTAGTGGAGGGGCTACTACCTACAAGAAGATTCCTAGTCTAGGAATGTTCCCACCTGTACCCGAAAGCTTCCATTAGCCTGGACAGCTGTCACCTAGCCAGTAGCCTATTATAAAAGGTGGCCAGCCTGGCAGTCTTCATTAAACAACTCAGTCAACACCAAGCTTTCCACTTGCTGTCAACCACAGCAGCCTCCACTACTTCTAGACAACACTTGAGGCCAAAACTCTACAGACAATGTTCTCAAGACCCCAGTAAGCCTAACAACAGTCTGCCAACCTGGACAGGAGGATGCCCTTTACTACCTGAAGGCCTGACTACCTCGAAGAGGTGGCTAGATTACGTCCAAGATCCAAGCAACTTTGCTGAGCTATCTTGCTAGACGTTGCCCACCTGTGGGCCAAGAGCTTTGTCTAGGCGTGAGATTCCAGAGTTAGTCTCTAGCTAAGCTATGTTTTCTGTACTATTTCTTGTACTATCATTGTGATCAACTATAGTCATTTAGTGCTAGCATTCTCTCAGTTCCAACTTTCTACTATATCTGTAGTTTCTCTCAGAGTACAACGGTCCCAACAAAAAGGAACCTAGCCCTTGCTGCACCCCACAAACATCAACATGGTATCAGAGCATGGTCAATGCTGACAGCATCTACAATTTGAGTTCTACCTAGTGGTGTTTTGGAGGAGCTCTGGAATCTAGTCGCCTGCCCCACCGAGCAATTGACGTCTTCAAGCGCCCAAGGTGGGATCCAGCAGACAAACGTCAGAGGCAACGTGGATTACATGAGCAACATGGAGATGGAGAATTCAGGTGCAAACTCTCCACCTCTTTAGGATATTTCTGTTGTGCATGGTTTGAGCATAGGGCAAGATCGGGGTCGCCATGTGGCAGAGGAGGCAGAACGCAAGGCGAAAGAAGCGCTACGTTTGGCGGATTAAGTAAAGTGCATGGCGCAGCAAGAAGCATCTACGCTCCATGTTGTTAAGCAAGAGACCATGGCATTGAGGTAGCAACTAGGTCCACAAGAGCTACTCCGCCAGCGGGATTCACCTCACACGTGATGCTCAGATGAATGAGGTTCAGTAGTAGATGGCATGGCTACAGCAACAAAACCAGCTACAACAGCAAAAAACTACAACTACGAGAGCAGAAAAAGCAATATATTTCCTGCATACGCACAAGATAAAGATCGACCAGTTTGATGGCGAGAACTTCTCACACTCGGCCAACAAGTTCAAACAAGTGGCCCAGATTCATAGCATTTGGAAGTTCTACTCTCGCTATTACGATCCTCCTCCCCCAGGATCTCCACCACACATCGTGTTGGAGTTCAACAACTTCACGCAAGCTGCATACATGGTGCTTGACAACCAGCTTAGTCCTCATATTCAGCAAGCCATTCGCATGTATGAGGTAACAGCTGAGCTAGCCAAACATGCATGGTGCTATCTGCTACGGACCTACATGTCAGGCAACTCCACTTTCAAGTCTCATCTCCTCACAGAGCTCTCCCACATCGGCCTCAACAGCTTTAGTAACATTGATAGCTACATCAACAAGGCAAAGTTGCTTTGCGACCAACTTACCATCACAGACACACTAATCTCTGAGCTAATCTTTGGGACCTTCCTACTCAACAGCCTCATTAGAGACTAGGATGGCGTGAAGAAGGTTCTTAAATTCAAGCGTGAAGTAGAATTGATAGAGGAAAACATCTACATGATGCTATTGACAGAGCAGCAAGACCGCCAACTTACATGCAGAAAAGCACGCATTCTCAGCAATGCAGCTTACCGGAATAAAGGAGAGAAAAGTGCGTCTCACTCCCTGTCAAACAGGCATGCAGTGATGAAATCACCGTACTCCCATGAGTTGATGTGCTCCCTCCCAAAGGCACTCACACGTAGTGCCATAGGCCAGCTGACCGGATCACGTCTTCATATCACGTGCCATTATTGTAAAAAGAAAGGGCACGTGAAGAAAGATTGCTTCAAGAGGTTGTGCAATGAGGAGAAACGGAGGTTGCAGAGCAACTGCAAGGGAAAGAAGCGAGGAGGAGAGAAGGAGAGTGGAGGAGAAAAGAATAAAAAGGGTAGTCAGGAGTCTGACAGGAAGGTGCAGGAGGAAATCAAAAGGTAGCAACTTGACTACACTACATATGTGTTCTGGCTATCAGACGGTGAGAGCGACAGGCTGGTTCGCTCGTCGTATATTTGATACCTGGACAGTGGGTGTACCTCGCACATCATGTACCACAAATCCTGCCTCCACAAATACGATCCTTCTGACAGGAGCTATGTGACAGTGGCCAACAACAAGCAGGTGCCCGTGCTTGGCAAGGGCATGATGATCGTGACAAGGTATGATGGAGCACATGTCAAGTTTGGCAATTTCCTCTACATACCTGACATTTCCGTTAACCTCATCTCCCTCGGCAAACTCATGAAGAGAGCAAATCGCGTCATGAGTAATGGCAAGAATGTCACGCTCAAAATCCATGAAGGAAAAACCTTTGTAGAAGGTCAGCTCCTTCCTCGTGGCATGATTGAGCTGGACTTCAGCGCACCAGCTCAAGATGGGATGAATTCCCCATTTGTAGCAGCAAGTCTACACCAACCAGTAGGTACAGATGATGTAGTGTGGCACAAGAGGCTTGGCCACATCAGCAATCAGCTGGTGGAATACATGATGAAGAAGGGCCATATCAATGGCCTCGACATCAAGAAAGGTGGCCAAGGAATAACTGACCCTTGTGAGGACTGCGTTTGTGCCAAGTTGCCATGACAGATGTTCCCTCTTGCAAGCAAGTGTGACATAAACCAAAAGCTGAGACTTGTTCACACCGATATCTGCGTACCACTCCTCTCAGCAACAGTCTATGGTGGATACCGTTACATCCTCATCTTTGTGCATGATGGAACACGTTTTCTTTGGAGCTACACTCTGAACCACAGATGAAGCACCAACCTACTTCTTCAAATGGCTAGCAATGGCAGATAGGCAAAGCAACAAGAAGCTACAAGTCCTATGCTATGACAATGTTTGCAAGTACAAAAGCACAAAATTGATGTCGCAACTTGAGGACACGGGCATCGTGTAGAAGTTCTCTACACCATATACCCCGTTGCTGAATAGTGTCGCAGAAAGGGAAAATTCCACTATTCGGGATGTATTCAAATCCATTCTCCTAGGAGCGTAGCTGGACAACTCCTGGTAGCCGTATTCTTTGAGGCAAGGAGTTTGGGTGCAGAATCGTGTGCCGTAGTGAAGCTGCAAAGCATTGTGTGGTACATGCACTATAGGCTTGTGCTTGCCTCATGACTTAGGATTAGTCAGTACTTGTAACATGTAATTGTAAACTATTAGGTACTAAGATCTAGTTAGGGTGGGGCTACACGTGGCTGGATAATTGGAGCCGTCCTGCATGTGCAGTTGCACTAACATGACTAGGAAAACACCTGCAATGTGTGGAGTGGGAACAACTCTACATTACTTTGTGCATGCACTACATCAGGTTCATGCATGAGTTTATAGTGGCATGCAAAGCATAGAATTAGGACCGCTTTATAGTAGCAATTACATGCATGGCTTGGTAGCAAAATCTACAAAATTGTCCACTCACCAGTAACATGCTGTGAAAGGTGACGAGCTTGTGAGTATTCATTCAATCATCCAATCATCACCAAATGATTTTTCATGTACCCATTCAAAGCAATGTCTGCTATTGCCAGAAATTGCTTGAGACCAAGACTTTGTAGGCACTCTTCTCAACATCTTGAAAATCCTACTACTTTGCTACCAGCTTTAGAAGGAGGATGTCCTTGATTACAGGAAGGCCCGTCCATCTTTGTTTGGTAGGTAAACTATGTCCAAGGCCCAGTGTTCCTTGCTAGAGTTATCTTACACGACATTTTCAATGAGTGGGTCGAGATGTATGTATAAGCGTGTTACTTTTGATATAGTAGAACTACTAATTTGGCAATCATTACATACCACTTGTATGTGACCCGTGTGTCTAAATCATTAATATGAATTGAAACTTAATTACAGCTAGTTTCGTATTGAAGGTATAGTTATCAGTGGTACTTCGTATATTTTTTCTACTCAAGGGTCCCATCCACCTTTAGAGAGCTAAAATCTCACCTCAAGTTATGAGGAGGCAGGGAGTTGAACATTTCCCTACAATATAATTCTACATGAATCTTTGGATCCATTCTAGGGTGGAAACAAATCAAAGAGGATTTCTACGTAAACCTGGCCACGAAACTTGGTTTACTTCTACCTCATTGACTTAATCTTAACATACCCTAACGACCATTGAGTGAACATGGTTCAAATCATTGGAGGGGTAATAAATCACATGGCGACACATAATGGCCCTTGTATGGGAATTGATGTTGGATGAATCATGGAAAAAACACTCACGCGTGTTGGATATCCCCTAACCCTTGATCCTCTACTAAAAATCTAGAGGTTTAGATGAAAACTTATAATTGTAATGTATTTGAGGACACTAACCATAGTGGCTCTATAAAAACCTAAAACAATGCACAAAGGTTGATTTGATTGTAAAAAAAAATAACAACATTAATCTAATCACGGTCTAGTTATTCCCATAAAGTTTCAAAAAACACATTCACCAACAATTCCATGTAGTTAACATCAGATTGCTTTAGGTAGCATCTAAACCACAATTTGTAACACGAGTAAAAACCATGTGAAACCACATATGCTAGTTTAAATACATCCATTATACATGAGATGAAGTCATTGTTGCAATGCCATTCCTTGCATCAAAACATGGAAATTCGGATCCAATATCAACCTAGTTTGCCTCCTTCTCATCTAAAGCATTGTTTGAATCCTACAACGTTTTAAGTTATGGTATTTTTTCCTCATACGTGATGGGTCCAGCTTCTTACCTACGTAATTGAACCAATTAGGAACCTACTGATACAGTTATGGTTATGTGATGATGCCCAACGACATCGTTTCGCCTATTTCAATGACACTCTAAAATGATGTAATGTTGTTGTGCAACTTGTTATTAGTGAAATGGTGAACGAATGAGCATAACACCATAATTGTCCTTGTTTAAAGCTAACCTAGAGTGACTTAGGCATATGTTGTGGATTTCTATGGCCATTGGCAATGATCAATGGTCCGTGGACTAGGGAAGGGTCGTTTTGCACTCGCTGTGTTGAATTTATCCTAATCTATGTTCTTTACGTTCCTTGAATCCCCGATCATCACTTCATGCATGCATGCACAAATCGGGCTAAAGCGGTCTTCACTCCATTCAAGTTTGGAAGTATGGGATGATCTTCTTGAAACTGGAAATTGGAGAAATGTGAGAAATCAATTGACCTGAGTTCAATCACCTTCCTTGAATAATCATACATCACGATCACACATTTCACGCACCCAATCATCCTTGTGATGTGTCAGTGTAACTGAAAGTACTCGTGCCCAACTACAACTAAATAAATTCATGTGAGATTTTCCTATCCATTTTTATAGCAACAATAAAAATGAATTTTTAGGTCCCACAATACGTATGACTTTTACCCGTGTGCAAGTTTTTTACTCATAAACTAAACATTATATCTTTGTATTCTTAGAAAATTGAATTTCATTTTTGAGCACATCACCTTACCCACGGTTATCTCCACATGGTGAAAGTCCCAAACCACACATCATCTCATGGTATGTATTTGCCCTTCTGGTGTACGGATATAAGGCTTTTGTTTCTTGTTGTCTGTGTTTCCATGGTATCGAAAAAAACCATCATCCTTTATCACATCATCGTAAATACATGTGAAGGGAGAATTTTGTGGTTAGTACCTCATACATCGGAAAAGTTCCGTAGTTCTCATCCAATGTAAGACCATGTGACATACAATGTTGATTGGTCTTTAAGCAGCCACATGACAAAGCCTATATTCTAAGTAGACTTTAAATCACATTGCAAGTTGAGCATGTAAAATGGATACATACATTTGGATGAATCATGTACTTGCATGGCATCTTTCATAGTTTCTCTTTGGGAAAAGCATCATCTTGAATCTTAACTCACATTTTGAAAATTAACCTCCTTGGTTTTTTTACAAGTGAACCTCTTTCCTTTTGCGAAGTAAGGTTGGTGGAAACAACGAGGTCGCTACTCCTTGGGAAGCCAAGCATGAAAGTGGAACTTGGTATGTAGCCAAACATGTAATTTGGGGCAGTTCTGGTGTTTGTGGTCTTGAATAACCCTTTCATCAATTGGTTGTTTTTCAGGTATAACGGAAGAGAATGGGAGCATCTAGGTCCATTTGATGACATCAATGGAGTAGGAAATCATATTTTAAGTTCTTATCTTCTTACAATGACTTGTCTTGTGGGTGTCGTTTTGGTGCTGACTTGGATTTTTCCCATAAGTTGAGGTGTCAAGGCCAATCAGCGTTCAAGTTTCCTCACTTACCCACCCACAAGCAACAATTTGGTAAATCTTCATTGGATTGTTTCCAAAGCAAGCCTCATGGATAAAGATGGAATTTTATTTCCTCCATTCTATTGTATTCCTCCATCATTTTCCTGAGATGAGTAATAGTGTATAAAAATAGTTATCTTAAATTTTAACCATTATAAGGTAATCAATTGCGATTGTTATGGGGGGAAACATATGTATGTATTTCATTTAGAAACATCATAGTAAAGGCAAAAAAGTGTAAACACGTATTCAAGCCATTGTACTTGTGATGAGAAAATACATTCAATTCCACAAAGTTTATTCAAAGGAAGTATAAATTGAGGTAATTCATTTTCAGAATTGTTTTGCAACTACATTAATTCAGATTTGTGTCTCTTAATCGAGAGTATGTAGTTTCAATATTCAATTAAGGAAAATCAAGAGTTCACCTAGACTTGGTTAAGTTATGCAACTCGTGATGCCTGTTTATGAGAAGTTAAAGAGATAAAAGAGTTTGGGTATTCAAATATTAAAACATGAAAGATTGATTTCAATAATTTGATTTAAAAAGGGATCTAAAACCAGAGGAAGATGCTTCTCATTGGCAAGATGAAGGAATATTTTTGACATTTGTTCAATCCCTTTGATGTGAACCAGGTTCCACGTGAATATCTTTGTATCTGTTAAAGGGAATCTTCGTTAGAATATATGTTACGTGAAGTGTTCCAATGTTGACCCGTTTGGATCAAGAGTAGATTCACCAGAGAGGCATGATCATTGACAATGCTTTTTTCACTTTGCTTACACACGGACGGAGATAGATAATGCATCACATTATTTGTTTCCATTGTACAAGGCTCCACAATGTGATTTTGATGCTTGTAGATCGGCCTTGGTAGTCTTTTGAAGGGTTATGTTTTTTTAAGGTATTGACTTGACAGCTCACTATGATGCGGAGAGACAGTGGAGACACATGGGTGTGATAAGTTATCATTCCAAATAGTTTCTTTTTATATATTTGAGGGCCAGTGATCAATACCAGATTTATCTGCCGGTACATCAGTAGCACATGTTGACTTGACATGAATGTCTCGCCTTGTAGGTCATCCAAATCACATGAATTGAAGGGCCGTAGTTTTTTTTATGAAGAAGATAACTTATTTGGTCTGTTTAAGTTGGGTTGATGTCAGAGTATCATCCAAACATGTTCAAATGGATTTTAAAACTTGATGTAATTAATTTGGATCATAGAGAAAATCTCTGTTCAAACCAGTCATATTACCGGATTACCTCCCAAATTCACATGGGGTTTCATGGAGGAGTTTCAGTTTTTCTTATTTCAACAAATCCGGGTTCAATTTCAAGCAATTATCGAACAGGCTCCGAATGGAAGATGAACATGTAAATTCAAAATGTTCTGGTCGGCACCACACTTCGGCAAAAAAACACAATGTCGCTGAGTGTTTGGTCACTCGTTCAGTTTAATTTTCGCATGTTGGCGGCAATGTCGAACGAGACAAGTCGACGCCCGGAGTCGACCTCGTCCGGGAAAATATCAAATTCGAGTTTGGGTGAAATTTCGACCGTTGGCGACCCAGACAGGAGTAATTTGTGCCCGGGCTCGATACTCTACTCAATTAACTTAAATTGGCACATGCCAATTTAGGGGGTAGTACGGTATTGTAACATGAGAGGATTCAGCATAAACCAAGAATATCACATATCTGCAAGAGCAAACGTCTAAAATTTCCTAGGTTTCAAAACAATGGTATGTTTTCGCGCGTTGGCCTGTATCTGAGAACATTTTAACCACTTGAAGGCCTCCGTTGGGTCAGGAATGAGATGAGTTTGGGGAAGATGTATGATTTTGTAGCGATTTGACGGCTTTACTGTTATTTTGAAACGTGTCTCGAAAATCAAGGTTTGTTAGTGATATTTCCTCCTCACTAATTTTGTCGTCCCCAAACGTCGTGGTTGTTCAACGCTAGGTTGACTGTTCGTCTCGACGAGGCACGCGAAACGACGCCACGTCACGCCATGTAACGCCTCCTCACGCCGCACCTCCCAACGCCACGCCATGCCGCTTTCCAGCAGCCTCATCGCCGATCTGGTGGCATCCTTCTCGAGCGCTGCGACTATCGCTGCTTCAACTTTTACCAGCAGCGGCGGCGGCGGCAGCGGCACCAGCACCAGCAGCTCAAGTAATTCCAGCACTTGGCGCCAGAGGGCATTCTTGCCTGCTTGCGCGTTGCTGCTCTTGCTGCTTCTGCTGCTGCTTCTGTCCGCCGCGCTCTTCCCCTTGCTGCCACAACCCGAGGCTCTGCTGCTGCCTCTGCCGCTGCCGCTGCAACCCGGGGGAGATGGGGAGGGAAGGCCGGAGCAGCAGGCGGGATATCCGGGACGATCGCCCACCTCCCACNCCCCAACACAGGCTGCCCTGCGCAGCCTGCCTGGCTCACGCAGACCGTCCATCACATGCACATGCACATGCACATGCACATGCACATGTGTGCAGCAACGCACGTACAGGGCGCACGGCTGGATCCTTTCTTTCAAGTGGCTAGCCCTATTGAATGGGCTCGGTAGATGTGCAAGGCAATGGAGAACATACATGGACAATGGTTGTTGTTTTTCTTCCCCCCTCCAGGGCGCACAAGCCACGCACGTGCACGTGCACGTGCATGTGCATGTGCATATCCATGTGCATATGCATGTGCATGTGCATGTCCATGTACATGTGCATGTCCATGTGGATGTGCATGTGCATGTGTGCATGTGCACGTGCATGTGCATTTCCATGTACATGTGCATGTCCATGTGGATGTGCATGTGCATGTGCAGGTGCATTTCCATGTGCATGTGCATATGCATGCCCATGCTATGATTAATCTCGCGTTGCGTTGCAAGAAGCTTTCTGGCAGCCATAAGGATTGCCGTACAGTACCCAAGCCAGTTTCTCCAAACAAATTCCATTTTCAGAACTCGTTCTGATTGGCATTCTCAAGCCAGTTGTGCCCCAGAGTCTCCAAACCCACGTCTTGCCTGTCTCTGCACCATCCTCTGCCGCTGTGTCTCCCCCCCCCCCCCCCGCTTCCCCTTTTCCACTCCCCCTATTTGCTGTCCTTTTTGCTCTTCTACATTTGCGTGTGTGCGCAAGGTGCGGAGGACATGGCAGTGCAGACCACAAGCACAAGCACACATCACCACCACCGCCTCCACCACCACCACCGCCACTGCCAAAGGTGCCGCTCTCCACGGTCGCACCCACAGCTTTTTCCCCCGTCGCTCACCCAGATGTGGAAGGTGGCCCTGTCAGGGAAGTTGTGGAGGCGGTGGAGGGAGGTGGCTTGGAGGGGGAGGAGGGTCGCTGTGACTGGTTCAGCGGCTCGTGGGTTAGACGCGAGGGCGCCGCGAGTGCCCATGGGGGCCACGGTCCTCACGGTGGGTTGCACAAAGAGGAGGAGGAGGAGCAGAGTGCCACTTCTAGCTCCGCCGCCGTCGGTGCCAACATCCCATCTGCCCTTCCCGACGCGCTGTACTACGGTCCTGCAATCTTGACGACGTCCGTCATTGCGAGCGGGAACGAGACGGCAGCTCCCCCCCTCTCGTCAGACCGTTTTTCTTCATCATCTGCTTCCTCCGCTGTGCCGTGGGGCGAGTCGAGGGAAGGCGCGTGCGTGTGGGCGTCTGCGCACTGGGTGTGTCGCAACGACTGGAGACGGCCTTCGTTTGGCTACGAGTCGTACCGCTGGGTTCCGCGGCAGCCTGGCTGCGCACTTGCCGACTTTGACGCCGCTGCCTTTCTGTCGCTGTGAGTGCTCTGGTGTGTTCTGTGCACGGCATGGCAGTCACCTCTTGTTGCAAGCACAAACTACACGACCACACACCGCATCTCAACGCCACGCCACGCAACGACAGCATGACACGACTCCCACTGCACTCTTTGCAGTGGAGCCACCATGGGTTTTTTTTTCCTTTTTTTCAAGGGTAATGCTTGATTGAAATGAGAGAAGTATGCAAAGCCGCCCCTGACCGGCACATCTTCGGGGTACAAGCACACTAGACATGCAAGCTAGGTGTCCACAACCCCGCATAAGTCAGAGAACGCCAAGGCTTGGCGCACACGCTCGCGCCGAGCAACAGGCGCGACCTCCGGTGGGAATGGGGCCCGGGACCGGGATTGGGTGATGGTGTAGTGGCGGATGGCGGCGCACTGGGCGCGGGCGCCTGCGTTCTGGTGTGGAGCTGCCAAGGCCCGAAGAATTCAGGATTCACGTAGAATTTAGGAACTCGGAGACGGAAAATCTCC
>SZWC01023170.1:17135-35992 GCA_023375785.1 Penium margaritaceum | reverse complement strand
CCAATTTCATCAGCCGTGGAGCCCTAACGTTTGATCTTAGTGACGAAAGGGCCCTTCGAACGGATCCTGCTTGAGATAATCTCAATCCGACGAAGTCCAGTGTTGTCGCAAGCCCTTGACCGACCAGAGCGAAGGTCGAGTCATCAGCAAAAACTTTTTGGTGTTCAACTTTGATATTCAAACGTCCTTCCTCACGTTATTTTGCCTTGTTAAAACACATTTTCAAGATGGTGCTCGACGACTACATGATTTCCATGCCGAACTACAGACCCATGCAACAGGCTGATTTTCTTCTCACGAAGAGGAGTCACCAGCCGGTGCAACAGCCGGCAGAGTTTATTCGCGAAGGTTTCCAATGTGTGCTCGTGTTGGTCGCCGTCCAAATCTGGGCTCCCTTGCTGATAGATCCGGCAATGCGGGTCCTCGCGTTGGGACATTTCATAAACCCTGCCCCCCAGGTCAATTTACCCCCCTAGAAAACTTCTCTGATATAATGGATCAACGCTTCGTTGAGCGATGCTCAGGTGCCCTGATGCAGTCATGAAGCGCATTGAAGTCCGAGCAAACGTTATTCTAGTCAAAGAAACCCCTGAATTACTCGTTTTGGTACGTTACTACACACCGAGATGTCCTTCGATTTCCACAAACCTACAATACGACGTCCTTCGAAACGAACCAAACCGCTCCGACTTGCAGACAGACGTGTGGAGAAAGTATCGATCCTCGAAAGCCGAAAGCGTGGGGGGTAACAACGGTTGATAGGAATAACCAATTCTGTCGGTTTTCTCGCATGTTTTTGGCTGCTGACGGGGCACATGTCGTTAAGCGGCTGTTGTTGCCCGACACGTTGGGAATCAGCTGGCATCCCAGTCAGCATGGCGGTATGAACTGAGGGAGAAATTGGTTGACCTCCGCATCCTTGCCGTGTGATGATTAGTCGTTGTAAATTCTGTGGTTCGAAGCAGATTCCTATCTGGATTCATCTTCGCGTTGGGCGGGTTGATGACATTGTCATAAATTTTTTCGTAGCTTTCGTGGAGGCATTCCGCAGTGGCGAAGTGTTGACTGGATGGATGTGTGCTCAGCGAGACATGAGCAAGTAACCTTGTTGTAAAGCAATTATAGCTCACGTGATTCTGGAAAGCGCGAAGCAGCATCGTAAGAAAAATTGTTTTCCGAAAAGAGGATATCTACCGCGTTCTGTACAAAAGAGAGATACGGACTTT
Source organism: Penium margaritaceum (assembly GCA_023375785.1). NCBI lineage: Eukaryota > Viridiplantae > Streptophyta > Zygnematophyceae > Desmidiales > Peniaceae > Penium > Penium margaritaceum. The sequence continues at coordinate 34,766 of SZWC01023170.1, read as the reverse complement.
GTTCAGCTAAAAAATGCTTTTTTTTGCGAAAACCAAATTGGTATGCTCTTATTGGCGTGGACAATTGGCGGAGGCTGATTTTGTTTCGTTCGAACAAAGTCAGGTTCCTCACTTTGTTCGTGACAAAAGTAGTACATGCATATTGTTCCTATTCGTCGGCGACCAGAAATTGCCACGTGGCAAGACATCAAATTGCCACGCTGGATAGCCATTGAAACCCAGTTCACCGAAATTGGTTTGAAGTGGTTGTGACGAAAAACTATAAAGGAAAGTGCGAGGTATGGAAGAAATTTGGTGGGGGGTTCTAGTTGTGACCTCCTCAGCCACCAACTCTCCGTGAAATTTCGCGGAGAGTTGGTGGCTGGGGAGGTGTATAACTATGAACAGTACCCCAAACTCGCTCAGCGTACCTATGCCGAGATCTCTTGCTGGCTTCTTTTTCGTATTCAGTAAAATGTCCGGAATAAACAGGTTCATGAATTGTAGCGTCTCCAATTACCGCACACGCTCACTGACTCATTTTCATTTCATTAGGGCATAAGTGGACCTTCCGAAAAAAAGTGCCAAGCTTTAAATTCCAGCGATGTAACTGTTTTCATAGGGTTTCCATCACTGGTCTCCCACTGAGAGCACCTTGGAATCACCGCATTGAGTCTCCATTTGACCCAAGCTTCATACGTGATAGGCCGTTGCACCCGAAAAATGAATTTGGAGTTTTCAAGCAATTTAGAAGAACTATTGAATCACCCAAAAACCATTCCACCAAAGCAACTTTTCAACTAATCATCAATTGAATTTAACGAATTATGTTGGGCTTTGGCTCCTAAATCATCAATGACATGAGAAGAATTGGTGAAACAAGGGTGCTTTATTTGGCACAAATATAACATACTTGTATCCAACAAATCCTTCAAATAATTATTTGACTACTATTTTCAATTTTCCTTAATCATGATGCCCGCATTCATCTTTGCCCCCTTTTTTGTCATATGAACTTTAGTTTCCTTGTCCCAAAGCTCGATCACACGACCTATTGTTTACGATGTTTCCGCACTCAACTTTCCACAAAACACCATCAAAGCTACACAAAACATTAACGACTACATGCCATTCAGGGTCCTTTCCTTTTGATGGTCATGCGACCCCTCGTGGTGATGTCGTTGCACGTGCAAAACAGTCATCATTTGCAGAAGATTTGAAAATCCGAACACCAAACTTCAAACATCACTCTAAGCGCGCCCTACCAGATTCAAGCTAGGTCTTTAACAAATTTTCCTTGTGTAAAGACAAATTTCCTGATTTTTCCTTTGATGTATTTACAAACCCCCCATACCAATTTATCTTTATATTCCCCACTTTTTGGCTTAACCGTTCATGCATTACTACGCTACATATAATGGTTAGAACACTTGGGGTCGTGGCTTTAAAGTGACGTTCTATTTCATAGAAAGCCAATTTTACCAAAGCATGTACCAAATGATGAAGTATCAAACCAAAAATAAAAAGGATCCAAGGCAATGAAGCGGAAATGGGGATTTTCCATGAGGTAAAAAGATGAGGAGTTTGACAAGGAGGGAGGCAGAATTCAAAGAGGAAACACTAAGATGAAACACGAATATAAAGTGCAATCATGTGAATTTTTGTTGTTTGTCATTGATTTCACAATCCAAATGTTGAGTGTGTTAAAGGTGCCCATGTTGCTTCATCAAGGGCCATCACAGGAGCACAAGTGTGTTGCACCACACCGATGTGACAAGTGTTTCCAACAAAGTTGAAAAATAAAAAGAAAAACTGCCACATTCCCCAATATATAAGCAAGATACATCACCATAATGGCAACAAGTAGAAGGGACAAAGAAAAAAAAAGAACACAAATTGCATCAACTTGATAAAACCGGTATAGAACCATAGAAAAAGAGATATATGTATACATATATACATATATACATAAATATCTATACACACACAGAGAGAGAGATAGAGAGAGAGATAGAGAGAAGGAGAGATAGATAGATAGATAGATAAATAGATAGATAGATAGATAGATAGATAGATAGATAGATAGATAGATAGATAGATAGATAGATAGATATAAAGAGATAGAGAGGGAAAGATAGACAAATAGAGAGGGATACAGAGAGAGAGAGAGGGAGAGAGAGAGAGAGGAGAGATAGAGAGACTGCTACTTCATTCCAAATAAACGAATAGAGAAAAAACAACCCAAGAAAGGTGAAAAACTTTTCAAGTTCGGATAAGCAAATATATATATCTTAGGGATACATTACATATGTAACATCACTTTACATGATCTTTATGGGGGAATCCAAATTAAAGCAAAATTTGAAAGTCGTTGAGTAAGATAGTGGTATATTTCAAATAACAAAATGAACTTAATGGTACATCCCCCTTATATTCATTGTACGACAAAAATAAAGAGTATTCTTACAAGAGGGGAAATTGCATTCATTAAAATAATTTTCACTACACCATGTCCTGAGCTTGTCTTGAGCTTTTTCACATGAAATCTCGTGTTGTGGTACACACGGTGTGTTAGAATTTGATAAAGGCAAGAACTAAAACGTGTGTTAGTTTCTAGACAAGCAGGGCTCTACGAATCCATTGGGATTTCATGTATGCACACGTGCTTCCAACTACTCATCTGTCTACTATGCAATGGGAAATTTATTTGAATGTAAATAATTTTGATTTGATTCTCAGTAAAAAAAGCATATTTTTTGCAATACACACTCAAAGTTTAGCAGTGATTATGACAAACTTCACTAGGCGGTACTTTGCCATAGTTGAAGATTGAGCCTTAGCTTCGGCTCTCCATCTTCAACTTCACCGTATAAGCCTAGGCACGACTGGTTTTTTTAAGCACAGTAGCTATGGAAGCCAATCTTTTAAGTAGAATCCAAACTTTGATTATACAACAACTCTAATCGCTAGAGCCTGGCTAGATGTAGATCAAGTAGTTTTTAATGAGCTACTATAAGAGAGCTTCCTAAGTTAGCCATTGTCTTGAGGATAATGATGTAAGCAAATGGATTAGTACCCTTTTGCTAATGAACGGATTTTCTTCTTAATGAAGGGATGGTTTTATGCTGTAGCCCTTTTTTATGTATAATAGAGGGCCTTGTGGAAGTAAAAATACCATTTTAGAATAGGTCAAGGGTGTGAAAACAAGGCAAAGGAGGATGTGTTAATACACATTGGTATCTCAAAGGGCAAGGTGTAGATGGAGGAATCTGAAAGATATTTAGGAATTTGTAGATCACATGGGGAAGTACATGAAGAGTTCCTTATACTAGCTATAGGGATGTAGCCTGAAGTGTAGATTTATGGACCCATAATGCGCGTGCTTTGGATGCCTTGAAACTAAGTTAAAAAACCGCACCAGAAACAAAATGATTATGTAGCCACTAGCTTGCACAGAAGAAGGTACATGCCTTTGGAAGAGGTGCTTCTAGAGGCACTTTCTTGTAGTGTGAGAGGCTTAGGCTTGAAGAGGTATACTTTGTAGGTATCAAAAGAATTTTTATAATGAATGAAGAGATGTCAAGGCATAATAGACTAAATGAAATATGTTTCTTAAGTAGTGCTAGGAGAGCCTCCTTAAAGGCTCTTACCTTGAAGGTTGTACGTGGTTGCATAACCACCTAGGTGGTTACATAACCACCGAGGTGGTCACATAACCAACATGGCCAGTTGAAGAGTCACCTGAAAGGGGAAGGATTACTCGAAGCTAATGGGGCATTAACAGCTCAAAAACTATCAAAGGTTGAAGATGCACTGGTAGCTGGAGGTGCAACGAGATGTTGTAAGAGGTTGTTAAACAACCATCCTTTAGCTAGAATCTGAAGGGTCACAAACCTTAAGGGCCTCCAAGGGCACCTTTGAATCTTATGAGGGAAAGGATTAGAACCTCGCATCCCTACATATAAGGAGGTAAATGTTTGGTCCTTCTAGAGTATGTTTGGTCCTTCTAGAGTAGATGAAATATACCACGAGATGAATTTAAGCCAAACCCAGCCATCCAAACTGGGTTAATCTCAAAAAAGGGATCTAGGCCACCTACGAGGGTATTGCCTTGTCTGAAGACTTGAACACGGATATTCCAAGACAAAATGATAGTAGAATTACTTTTATAGAGCTAGCCAAATTGTAAAGACAATTCCATGTGAATCATAAATTGAGCGACCAATTTCTAATCCCCCCCTTGATCAATGAATTATGAACCCCTTGCTGATGATGGTTTTTTAAGTTTCAATGTCAGGATGAATTTGGATGAAGGCAAACATTGATGCAATATTGTTGACATTGATGCTACATTCCATTTTTGATATTTCATGAAGAAGGTAATAATGAAATGATTTAGCTGGTTTTTATTTTGTGGAAATTGGAGATAAAACAATTGAGAACAATGTTGTTTAAGTTTGGAATTCAAAATTTGCCCATTGCTTTCTTCCCAAAGTTTAGTTCTCACATAAAATCTGTAAAATTACATTTTGCATAAAAATCAAGGTGCGGGTGTTTTTCTGTCACGCGGATTTTGCACGTGACTTTGCGAACTCACAACAGGGTATATGGCACACCATGGACCATGCCAGTTTGATGCTTCAAATAGGGCATGGCCACATGGTCTTACTCAATGGAGCAACTTTTTGTTGCCCAAAAGGGCACGTATACCATCGAGCCATCACGATAGGCTTACTTGAGCCTCACAAAATGGCTCGATGGGCTGGCTGAAGCTAGAAAATGGGCTTTGTGCCCTCAGCAGGCATTTAAGGTAGAAATAGGATGTTTTGGGATCCAAAAAGGGACATGGATGTTGTCGTTTAAACTCTAAGAGTCCAGAATGATTTGGGTGTGACTGAATGTTGATTCCGACTGTGTAAAAGTATTAAGGCCTCTCATAATTACATTTTTTAGAGCTAGAATGTATGGAATACATTACCTAGAAGACCAAAGTGTTGTTGAAAACATAGTGAGTTTCATTGGTGCATGTCGGTGAGAAAACCTCCAATAGAAACATGATATAGAGGATGGTATTGGGTATCACTCCAAAAATGAAGGTCTTCATAAGAGATTTGAAGTGAAACTCCCCCTGAATTTTGGGTTCGGTTGATCCCGTTGCATCCTACTGCATTTGTTAAGGTTGAAATATTCTAGCAAAATGGGATTCAAATTGCTTGAAGTTGAGTTTGATGACGTTGTTATCTTGAACTCTTTCAGTCACAATGACTTCATCGGATTAAAGATTAATCATAAATTCAATTTTTAATGTAGTTTTAAATCCCAATCCTTTTTGCATGCGTTCAGTGATGGGGAAGATATTGTTGGCCTATTTTGGGATAGATAAAACATTTGAAAAAGATAAAGTGTGGCTGGAGGAGGTGGCTTTGATATTTCCACTACCTTGCACCGGTAATGTTTCCTTAATCTCGAGGTGAACAAAATCTGTTGCTACTGATGGCTACAAATTGTGTAAGTAGCTGGTCTCAAAGGTCATGTGTTGTGTTGCAGTATTATTAAGGTACCACAAATCGTAACTTTTTTCAAGGTCTTTTGTTGCTAATGATGGAAGTGTAAAGGCTCAAAATTGGAAATGTCTTTGAGTCTATGAAGATGTATTTTTATGTTGTTCTAGAATATTCTTCTCCATGTTCAGACCATTGGAAATTTCAATTGAGTTGTAATTGCTTTGGCCTCTAGCTCTCTAATTTGTTGTTTGAGAAACTTAAAGCAAACTTTTGTTGTATGTCTCTTCTTGTTCCAAAACATAAAAATAAGTGGTTGATTTCCTTCACAATGTTGGTTCACACTACATGTTGAAATGGAGTGTTGCTTGGATTGTTTTGGATTCGCTGAATGCAAGTTATGATTCCCCATTTTTTCCATGTATGTCATATTTCAGCATTGGTGTTGCTCATTAAGATTTTGAGTTTTCAGCTCATTTAAGGGTATTGCATACACAATGTCTTCAATGAGTCTCCATCCTAGCTGGTTGTGTAGGATACGCTGAAGTTCCCTCCAATATTCTGTTAATGCTTTGATTAATTAGGTGATGAAAATAGGTTTTGATATTATTCAATCTGCAAGAGGAAGTTGGTCTTGTAAGTCTTAGCCTTGTTTATGTAGTTCTTCATGGATTGGAAGTTTCTGAAGGAATTTTTGAGAGCTCGGTTACAAGATATGTCTAGTTTTTTATGTCCATTGGTTGATACTTCCGGATCCTGTAACACCATGCTTGATGTGCAGCATAGGTATGGTCTTCATACATTCGTACATCATGTTGAATTCTTGGTTCCACACATTGTCTAATCCCAATGAATGGTGCGAATCGATAGCCTCTCGAGATACCGGCTTCATGTGGATTGGTAATGGGTTAAGGTTGTTGTACTCACTTAGTGTAGAAAATTTGAACTTTAGAGATGTTGGCAAAGGATTTACAGTTGAAGAGCCATTGCGAGACGTTGGTGCTCATTTTAACCATTTTTTATATGAGAGTAACCATGTAGTTGGAAGGATCAAAAGGTAGGTTTGAGGTTTTCTATAGAAATGAGTCCCATATAAGGGTGTTTTTTCGAAGAGCTCCATACAAGTGATAAAATTCTTAGGATGTGGATGCATTACGCGGTTGGTTGGTGGAATTCAATTGCCAAAAGTATGGAGATTTCTGCATATGTTGTATTTGTGTTGAAGATAGCAATATAATGCTTGAACCGTTGTTGTGGCTGCATTTGCATGGGCTTGAGTTGCTTTGCGAAGGGTGTGGGCAGTGGCTTGGTTTGCACTATACTCCCTTTTCTTCTACTATAATTCTTACCACAACTTCAAGGCGTATTTGAACAACAATCTCTTCATAACTCTTGAATACTTAGTCTTTTTCTCTCTCTCCAGCTCTCAAGTTTGTAGAAGTCCTTATGTCTACAAGCGTGCATCTACATCTTTTCGTATATGTCTCTTGATTTCTTCAAGCTGTTGAAGTGCTTATTGTATAAGTTGTTGGCCATTCAATTTGGTTGCTTTCTCAACACGTTCTTAAGTAATCTATATAGTTTATTCAACATGAAATGTTTGTTGTTGAATTGTTTTCTATGTTTCTTAATAACTTCTTTGTTCTGCTTCTTGTACATTACTTCTAATGCAATGGCTTGATCCTTTTTTAAGGAAAGTACCTGAATTTGATTTTGTATAAAAGCAATGAGGGACTGCTGTTGAGTTTTCACAGTTTTAATGCCTGCATCCGGGCTTACACCAAGTATCTGTGCTTGCATGTTTGTAAGATCAATGTTTTTCTACATGGGTTGTGAAAAGTTAAGAGAAGCGTATAAAGGTTTATTTCAATCTTCTAGGCTTTTTTGTGCCTAAATTTTGTTTGAAAATGAGCTCCTTTGTCCATGTTTGGGTGAAATATTCTACACTTCAACTAGTTTTTATTGTTTTTGATGAGGCGGGGTCAAAATAATTCTACCTCAATTTTTGAATTGCACTTGGAAGAGCTTCACATAGATGTTAAATAAATCCTTACTTATAAATCAAGATGCTCCCTAAGTGATGAGATTCCATGTTGAATTTGATTAGTGTAGAAGTTTAGAAAAGAAAGGATATCATAGATTAATTGGGTTTGAAGTGGGCAAAGGTACTTCCATCTATTTGTCTGTCCACTACGCAATTGAAGATTACAACAAATCTAGATGATTTTGATTTAAAACTAAGTGGAAAAAGTAGGTAGCTAGTAATACACACTAAAAGTTGAACAATGAATGTAAGCAAATTCACTGGGTAGTACAAACTTCATCCTTCACCATAGATTTTGCTCTAGATTTTTATGTTTGGCTTCACTGTATTGGTGTAGACGAGACCTCTTTATGAAGTAAAGTAGCTATGGAAGCTTACTGCTAAAGTTGAAGTTAAACTTTGATTGTAGAAAAACTCTAAGCATAAGAGCCTCGCTAGATGTAAATCAAGTAGATGTAAATGAGATTATACAAGAGGGCTTATTAAGTGGTCTATGGTCTTGAGGTTTATCATGTTAGCGAATGGATTAGTACCAATTTACTGTTGAAGGGATCTACATCCTAGTGAAGAGGTACACTTTTTTGGAGTGAGTTACTATGTTATAGATAACTATGCTGATGTATTAATTTGGCATGGTGATGACACAACTCAAATTCTTCTTATTGTAAGAAGAATTTGTGGATTTTCCATGGATTTTGTGGGTTCAGCTCGGTAGAGAACTTCATCCTTGAAAGGACCAAGTTTTCTCTGGTAAAAAGGTCCCTTTCAAGGAGTAGAGGGAGAATTGTACAGAAGCATACACATGAGGACAGCGCATGCCTTTTAGAGTAGAGGCCTATGCAATGCTGCATAGCTTTGATGGTTTGGTAGGACCGCAACTTACTCTTCTAGACGCATGGAGGAGTGTAGGGGCACAAAGTGGGGACCGCCCTATGCCGTCAATCTAGAGGCACCACTCAGCATGTCTCTCTCATTGCTCTGTGGACAACCTGCATGAAAATGTCTCTTGTGAGATTCACGATAACAACGATCGACGGGTCACATGTGATCATGTGGTAGCATCAACGGAGTACCATCAAAGTGTTTGACAAATGGAGCTTACGAAGAAGCTACATCTAGGTACTTGACGAAGCTACGCTGAGAGAGAAATTTTCATATGATACAGGTGGAAGCCAGCGGACAACCAAGGTGGAGAGAAAGATTCCACGAAGAGGCCACATGGGCAGTTGTGGTGCCAGAACCATGGTTATAGTGAAACTTGAATGTGAACCAAAGGAAATATCTCTAACCACCACCAAGGACGTCAACTTGCCAATGCTGCAAGCATAAAAGGCGACAGCCCTAGAAAACTCAACAATCTTAAGTGGTTTACCTCTAGTGGCTACACCATATCTCAAGTCCATGTGCAAGGCTCCACGCCTTAGCACCGGAGCACCTTTGACCAAGGCGATGCCTGCTAACTTCGGTGGAGGTCATTGCTGGAGATACCGCTAAGAACCTGAAATGTTAGCTTTGCTTGCTCCCCTTGGTTTAGGTCACTGCTCGTTATCATTCCAAGACCCTTGTAAGCCTGGCCCTCGTTACCAGCCTAGGTGGAGGTCATTGCTGGAGATTCCTCTAAGACCCTTGTAAGTCTGGCTCTGCCTGCCAACCTAGATGGAGGTCATTGCAGAGGATTCCTCCAAGGCCCCTATAAGACAGGGTCAACTTGGTAGCGTGGAGGAGGACGACTTGTTGGCTACTGGCAAGTCTACCACGCCTTGGTGGTTTTACCAAGACCACCCGTAATTCAAAAGAGATTCCTTTGACAACCCTATGAGCCTAACACATTCTGCGTGCCTGGCACAGGGGTGGCACTAACATCTTGAAGCCGTTCCATCACTAAAGATGATGGCTGCACCAAGGAGGAAGAGTTAATCAAAGCAATTTAATACACTAGAAGAATTTTGCATAAATAAATCAGATGANGTACCAATTTACTGTTGAAGGGATCTACATCCTAGTGAAGAGGTACACTTTTTTGGAGTGAGTTACTATGTTATAGATAACTATGCTGATGTATTAATTTGGCATGGTGATGACACAACTCAAATTCTTCTTATTGTAAGAAGAATTTGTGGATTTTTCCATGGATTTTGTGGGTTCAGCTCGGTAGAGAACTTCATCCTTGAAAGGACCAAGTTTTCTCTGGTAAAAAGGTCCCTTTCAAGGAGTAGAGGGAGAATTGTACAGAAGCATACACATGAGGACAGCGCATGCCTCTTAGAGTAGAGGCCTATGCAATGCTGCATAGCTTTGATGGTTTGGTAGGACCGTAACTTACTCTTCTAGACGCATGGAGGAGTGTAGGGGCACAAAGTGGGGACCGCCCTATGCCGTCAATCTAGAGGCACCACTCAGCATGTCTCTCTCATTGCTCTGTGGACAACCTGCATGAAAATGTCTCTTGTGAGATTCACGATAACAACGATCGACGGGTCACATGTGATCATGTGGTAGCATCAACGGAGTACCATCAAAGTGTTTGACAAATGGAGCTTACGAAGAAGCTGCATCTAGGTACTTGACGAAGCTACGCTGAGAGAGAATTTTTCATATGATACAGGTGGAAGCCAGCGGACAACCAAGGTGGAGAGAAAGATTCCACGAAGAGGCCACATGGGCAGTTGTGGTGCCAGAACCATGGTTATAGTGAAACTTGAATGTGAACCAAAGGAAATATCTCTAACCACCACCAAGGACGTCAACTTGCCAATGCTGCAAGCATAAAAGGCGACAACCCTAGAAATCTCAACAATCTTAAGTGGTTTACCTCTAGTGGCTACACCATATCTCAAGTCCATGTGCAAGGCTCCACGCCTTAGCACCGGAGCACCTTTGACCAAGGCGATGCCTGCTAACTTTGGTGGAGGTCATTGCTGGAGATACCGCTAAGAACCTGAAATGTTAGCTTTGCTTTCTCCCCTTGGTTTAGGTCACTGCTCGTTATCATTCCATGACCCTTGTAAGCCTGGCCCTCGTTACCAGCCTAGGTGGAGGTCATTGCCGGAGATTCCTCTAAGACCCTTGTAAGTCTGGCTCTGCCTGCCGACCTAGATGGAGGTCATTGCAGAGGATTCCTCCAAGGCCCCTATAAGACAGGGTCAGCTTGGTAGCGTGGAGGAGGACGACTTGTTGGCTACTGGCTAGTCTACCACGCCTTGGTGGTTTTACCAAGACCACCCGTAATTCAAAAGAGATTCCTTTGACAACCCTATGAGCCTAACACATTCTGCGTGCCTGGCACAGGGGTGGCACTAACATCTTGAAGCCGTTCCATCACTAAAGATGATGGCTGCACCAAGGAGGAAGAGTTAATCAAAGCAATTTAATACACTAGAAGAATTTTGCATAAATAAATCAGATGAAATATGATGGTTCCAAGAATTCACATACTATGTAACAATGCTTTTTGAATAGAGCTAAGGGTGGATAGATAGTTTTTTGTGTTGGGTGGGGAGGCAGGTGAAAGTGTATGTTGAGAGTGCATAAGGACGTGCATGATAAATCTGGTGCTTTCAAATGTATGTGTGCACTAGTGTATAATATCATGTGGTTTTTGCTTGAAGTGGGTGTAGAGGGGATCGGAGTTTGTTGGGAGAAACTGCATGTGGGGATTGAATGTTGAGGTGTATGATTGTATGAGTGTGGTGTGTGTGAAACTAAACACTAGTGTATAGTGAACTACAGGCAAGGTGGAAGGGGAGGGGGGGTGGGTTGAAAGTGTATGCTACGAGTGGATGTGGAGGTGCACTAGTGTACCTTGTCGGTTTTTCCTAACAAGATATGTGGAAGGGTGGAGGGGAGGTGGGTTGGGGTTGAAAGTATATGTGCAAAGTGTATGAAGAGGTGTGTGTAACGTTGAGTGTGGTGTAGGTGAAGTTGTTCTCAAGTGTACAGATTTGTACGAGGAAAACATTACATATTTCTTTAAATTTACACTTCCACTTAAGTGGGAAAAACAAATACTTTGTCTTAAAATTATAATAAATTTTGTTGCAGTTTATAAGGAAAATTTTAAAAAATCAAGAGTTTTGTTTAATACCTATCGCCCTTAAAATGAATATGACGTCTTTGGAATGGTTTTATAATCATATGCAAGTTGAACCAATTTTTGAATGATAGTCACTTCCTATCCTACTACTAGGAATTCTTACATAGAATTCATGTATATTAATGCATTTTTTCTAGAATCCCATCCCAAGTTTTATAGATTTCAACAAATGGGAGAGATAATAACCTAAGATTGTTTCCATGGAGGACAAATGTGCACGATTGTACGTATGAAGATGTATGAACGTGACCAGACAGTGTAAGTATGTTGATCAAATTTTCTAAGATCGAAAGTGCCTATTTGTCTAATTCACTTATTCTCCCCGCTTCACTTCTTCTCTTCCCTATCCCCCTGTTGCATGAGAGTGCACGTGTTGATTGTATGAGGTGGTTTTCAAACAAACATGCGTAACTTTGGAAAAAGTGTACATTAGTGTGCAGTCAATCATGAAATTTCCGCAAAGGCTCGTGCTAACATTCTTGCATAAATTATTTCAAAGTACACCATGAGTCGTTTGGACTTCCACATAATGTGTTCTTGAAGGCTCGTCTTGAGGACTGTCTTGTATGTTTTGGAAAGCATCGTCTTTCTTGTTTAAAAGGTTTTGGTACATCTCTCTGTTAAGATTTGAATTCCATCAGACATCTAATCATTCTGTTCAAATAGATCAGACAGTGAGCGGTTGTCATTAATTTATTTCTTGACAAAAACTAGAGCAACAAGAAATTAATATTTACCGCTTGAGTAGCAATCAAGTAATCAACTAGAGAATGAAGCAGCAGGGTAGCTGTCGAGTTTTCGTTACTCATGAATCTTGATATACCGAAATATTAAGAGTGTCGGTCCTTATGGACACTGTTATTGATGTTACACAAGTTTTGAGGACTATTTTAGGCAATGGAACACTACATATAGATGCCTCAAAAAATACTTACTACCTCTGGAGTGCGAGGCTGGAATCCACGTAAGTGGAATATTTAGACATTTGATTCATTCAATTGCTGACCATTCAATGTCATCCACAAACATCAAGGTTTGTGATTAAATGGCTAGTGTTTTATGACTAGAAAATTCTAAAACTTTCAGTACACTTTGTGGCACTTTCATCGTACAAAGGTTGTTGACGGGCACCAAAAATCAATCAAGGTGCATCGATGACCTGCAAAGGTTTCCCTTAATTGTGCATTTCTATACATTTGCGTTCTTCTTGCTTGGTATTTTACGTTCACTTTGTCGTAGTCACGTCACATGCATTTCTAGGCTTGATGTGATGGAGGGCTAGGAATTCGACCCCCCCCCGAGCCACCAGCAAAATGCACGTGTTTGGAAATGGAAGTGCATAATCCTCATAGTACATCTTGTAGAAATTTGTACACAAGTGCATGATAGAATTTTGATGGAACTATCCATGATGAAGATGTAATCTTGGACACTTGAAAGGTTTATGCGCACATTTTGTGGTGCACATCCTCATACACCCCTCACATGCACTTTGTGGTATGGAGGGAGAGGAGGGAGGGGGGGGAGGGGGGGTGGGCACTATGAGTGAAGCAACAAAAGAGGTCTATACATCATAGAAATCTTTGACCAAACAAAGAACTATGATGGTCACTTTTTAAAACTACTGAGGAAGTCAATTGGTGCCCACTCAGCAGCTTAGAATCCTCAAATAGGTCGTTGTGATGATCACAACACATAAAACGTACAAAAATGTGGATTATGATTTCAAATTGAGAAACATATTGAAGCATGTTTGAGTCTTACCGAAGTATTCGTGCAAATATTGCTTGATCATTTTGCGTATGAAAATATCAAAAGATTTATGGATGTTCATATGCCTTCTGTAATTTTTCTGATGGACAAAGAATTACAAAAAGAAGTGTTTAAGAATTGCCAGCAATGGAGGAACCTTCCCTTAAATGATTATTAGGTTTGAAATTCATTTCGTCAAAACATGTGCATGGAAAACTTGAAATCTCACTAGTATGGAAGGTTCTCACAAACTTCCATTGTTTAGAAACCACTAAAAGTAGATCTCTTAGAAAATTTTAAAGTATGGTTCAATTTGGTGTACTGTGATTGATAAGTGTATGAGTTTGGGTTCATTTCTCATGAATGATGCCTAGACCTTTGCGTTGACGGCCTTGACGACTTAGCAAGGCGTGCGCCTTAGCTTTAGGTCAGGAGATAGGTCAAAGCATGGAGCTAAGCTCCATGCTTTGACCATGCTTTGACCATGATTTTTATTCATTGGACACATCTTGTACTTGTAATTTGTACTTTGGGCAAGATTCCATTATATATCTTGACTTTTGCTAGGTTTTCTGTACAAACAAAATGATCGTGCGGTAGCAAGGTCCTCCTTGTTGTAGTGAAGGCTGTGAAGTGAGGCAATTTGTCTTTCTTGCGTGTGCTTTCACCGCAAAAACCAACACACTTGAAGATTGATTTATGTTTTAGCTCTTTATCGATGTATAAAAGAGGGCCTACATAAGGTAAAGGCACCCTTTAGAAGGGGTCAAGGGTTCTCGGTGACATGGGAAGGTATTTCCTTGTCTGAAGACTTAAGCACAGATCTTCCAAGGCGTGAAATGCTATTGGAATGGCTTTTCAAAACTTAGCCAAATGTTGAGAAAATTGTGAGGTGAACGGTAAATGGAGAAGCCAATTCCTTACATGATAGAGTGGGCATACATTGGAACATGATATAATCAATAATGCCAAATTTAGTGAAACACCACCCTCAAATACTCCCTTTTGAATTATACTTTGTGTATAATTTTTGGGTGCATCAAGAACTAACCCCCACTGTGGTCGTTAAGAATTGCCACTTTGTTTTAACCAATGTGATGGTCAATCTGTTTGTATAGACCACACCACCATTGAAATTCATAGTTCTATGAGCCATTAATCTTAGAAAATATTACACATATCCTTTGAGAGGCTCTTTGGTTTCCCCTTCTCACATTCACATGAGTTGAGGGACGTCTTGTTTTATACTACATGAAACCATTAGGTTCCTTACATGCGTAGATATAGACATGTTTTCATTTTCCATTGATACACCCCCCTCAATCTAGTCACCCTTTACGTTTAGGTGGAAATGGAGGAGGCATCTCACCATGTGCAACGACTAGTTTTATCCATAAGATACAATGGTAGGACAATCCCTCCTTGGTTAAAAATGACGCACCCGCATTATCAAATGAGTAACTTTGTTAAATACTTTTTATGTTCCACTATCCTTTACTCATTTACAAACCTAATTTCTCTTTAATAATAAGATTTGATATAGATTCAAAACATCCCCCTTCCAAACACTTTAAACAAACTATCCCACCACTCATAAGGTGGAGCTGGCCATGTGAAAATCTCTTAACTATATGCTATGGACTTTTGCAAGATGTTACTACTCCTTTCTTCCATGCAGAAGACCCATGAGCATCTCTTAGGTGTCCTTCATGTGATTCACCACTTCATGTTACTAGATCACAAAACACTCTCCTCATTTAATGGGATCCTTGGTACCATTAGTCTATCCAAATGTAGGATCCACAACAATCCTACAACACTCACTCCACACTCACCTAAAAAACAGCCAGGATCAGAATANGTTAGAGTGGGTAGATATGTGTCATACAGGTAAAGACGCTCCCTACTCTTTGGTGTCATTGCGACTTATGTAGCCTTAAGTGTGAGTCATGGAAATGCATGAAGGAAGGGAATGCCAATACTCCCTTACCACAAATGACCTCTCCATATTAATCACATTAGGCTTAGTTTTCATTGGGTAGTAAGAGTGCACGGTTCTGTTTATTGACTTCTATTTGGGTTCTAATGAGTCAAGTTTAACCCCTTGCCCACACCTTCTCAAAGATTTTAATTTTCTTGGCCATTAATTTTATTCACATTGATTTGTATGATACTCTTCTGTTGTTGCTTGTTTTTTTCTCCATGATTTTGTGGACAACCATGTCAAACTTTAATTTTAACTCCTTTACAATGCAATCATCAAAATCTTATAAATATTTTTAAAATTGTTGTGGGATTCCCCAACTCACAAAAATGAACATAAATCCATAAATAGGATTTATAAAGGTAATGATCCTGCTGTGATCAAGAACTCACAAGCCATGGGATAATGCTACCCAAACATTATGAAGGTAGAAGCTATGCTGATAATCAGGCAAGTCAATCATCACCAACATTGCACATTAAAGTAGATGCAGTGTTGGCACCCATGGCTCCACCTCAATACCCGAATGGATATTCTTTCAAGCATTTCCACTCCACTTACACTTTGAAACTGTGTTTAAACTAATAACGACATCTATTCTGCCATGTTTTGTAGTGAATGTTCATTTACTAGATATTGTGCTCGTAGGTTTGGCTATAGCTCATGCCCCTACTATGCTAATGATATGTATGCAAATAATTAGTTAAATAGAAATGTATAAATAACTCTTAAACAATTTAGATATATTGAAAGAACGATGTACATGATGAAAAATGTCATTCCATGTCCATAGATGTAAACGACAATAAATGTGTCATCCCATATCCAAAACGTGATGGATAAATATATTTTTTTATGGATTGAGAAGTTCGTTATTCGATAAATAAAGACAAGTTAATACAAGAATATATAGATGAATACACGGATTCAATGATGAATATAATGGTACATGCAAATATGGATGACACGTTGTATGATTGCATGTTCTTTACTTTCATATGTATGTCAATATTATTTCACAAATAAATTAGATTATTAGTAAATATACGGAAGTCATATTAATTTTTACTTTTCAAATAGTATTTCTACGTACTCAGGTTTAAAATTTCCTACCAATTTTAAATGTGAATCTTATATACGTAAAAGGATATCCCCTTCAGATAAATAGTCTAACCAGTTTTGTTATGGAATAAATTTCAAAACTTAAAAATTAACTCAACATCGTTATTAGTACATCAATAGATGTTTAGAATGAATGGATCCATGATTTCCAGAGTATCAATTGATAAAGAAATTAATGAATTCAAATAATGTTAAGATGAGTAGATACATGTACTTTAAAAGAATGTAGTTGGTGTTGTAGTAATAGATTTTCATGAGTTGAGTTTATTATATGGGTCAAGACCAAAAAGTCTCAAGGCTAAAAAAAGAAGGTGACAATGGCTTTTATCCATGTGAATTGTGTATAAAATATGATGTCATTATCACTAAGCTCTTTTTTAGCTGAAATAACTTACCCCTTTTAGCAAAAAGAAGTTTCAAAGATGACCTCACATTCCACCGGTATAGGGCTCTTTTAACCTCTTTCCTTTGCAACATGTTATGAAATTGCTATGTTGTATTGAGTGAATGTTAAAGTAGTTAACGCTGTTGTGTCCACTTCCGTTAGCTAGCCTAGATCAGTCTCACTTCTTGTCTGTCCTGTGAGGTCGTGCTGACTTCTTACGAGACGTAGGCCTCGTTGCGTCACCCCGTCTGGGTCGCACGAGACATTGTGCGCGTTGAAGCCCTTTGCACCCCTTATGTGGTTCGCCACACTCTAGGGCGAACCACACTGTGGGGAGCGAGAGCGACCCGATAGGGGTCACTCTCGCTCCCCCACTGCGCTCATTCGTTTCCAAAAAGTTTCTCAATGCTCGTCTCAATCCTCTCTCTCGCTCTAAGTCTCGACAACATCGACTCCCCCTCACAGCTCTCGAGAGCGCTCCCCCTCACAACTCTCGAGAGCTTATTCCCCCTCACAGCAGCGAGGGACAGTTAGCCCCGCGGCTAACTCCCGGCTTCACCCGACTCCTCCCACCTCCCGCCTCCCATCTCCTCTCTCCCTCCCCCTAACCCTGCCGTCATCAACATGGCATCAAGCCATTGAGGGCCTGTGGGCTCCTCGTCCCGTCCGCTTCCGCTTCCGCTCTCCGCTCCCGCTGCTTCCGTCCGCGGTTGCCGCCGTCGGCCGTCACCGCTCGTCCTCCGCCCGCCGCCGCTGCTTCCGTCGGTGCCC
>SZWC01023170.1:0-10208 GCA_023375785.1 Penium margaritaceum | reverse complement strand
CCCCCTCCCCCCGCCTCCCTCCCCCCTCGGCCCCATATCTCACCATCCATGTCTTCAGATGTCTTTCCTTTCAATATATTTACATTCCACACACACTGTTAGTCTGATGTAACTTGACGAGTGAGGTCGGCAATGGGAAACTGGAGCAGTCGTTGTCGAATAAAAGCAAGCATCTATGAGATCGATGTGTCCATCAGCGTCTGCACACGCTAGAAATCGGCACAGTTGGTGGAATGTCGTTTCGTTGAAAGTCGGCCGTTTTTCGAGCGGTGTTAAAGCGGCCCAATGGGGTCAGCTGGTTTGTCGTGAGAATAAGAAAGAAATAAGAAAGACGCCTCTGCACAAGGGCACTAGATATGGAAAATACTTTTTACGGAAAGAAGAACGGCCGATATCTTTTTTGGATGCTCGTGCCAAAGATCTCGGATTGACGTCCTCATTGGCATTCTTTGATTACGTCAAAGACTTCGATAGGCCATAATCAACATTCTCTCGAGTTGCAGAAATGGATTCAAACACGGACTAATTCGCAAACTCATATGTAAAACAAGTTAGCAATGTTGTAAACAAAGTTTACAACGGGTTACATATTAACGGAGTTATTGAGTTTACTTGGTACACATATGTAGAAAAAGTAGTAGGGATGTTTACATTTCTACATAAATTTGAATTTACTATTGAATGTAAAGTTTTTTGTACAAAAACGCAGTAAAATTAAACTTTATACCTCTGTTGCCTTGTAGAGTGCCCCCCATAGTATGGAATCATTTTCAGTTTGTAGGTTGATCTTATGGTATTATGATTATTCCTCTTCAATATGTGACAGAGTAATTATAATTTTTTAAATATCACGCGCATAATTTAGGTTCTTTTGTGGGATTAAACCTAAGCGTAATCTTGTTTACCTTTCTTATTTTAGTGTGATTTTCAAAACTTGCCACCTTGCAAAAAAATGTAGGAGGGTTGATTTGAATGGGAGTAATCTACTGTTTAGAGCAGCCCATCACCAGATTTTTTTGTAGTGACGCTAACCTCCAATTATACGAGATCCACATTTCTATTTACATCTATATCCATAGATATACATCAATATGTACATCTGTATCTGTACAAAGATCATTTTTTTCAATTTTTTTCCTTTTCAATTTCTGTATGTTTGAGGTTCACATCTTAAGTTCCTTTTGGTGCACCCTCTCTTCTCGTAAGTCAGCGACATGGGGTACACAAATACTTGAACTACTGGAGCCCAAAAAAATATTTGATTCAAGTTCCGGTGAGCACCTCCGATTTGTTATTTGTGTGGTTGAAACGCCTACACCTTATCCTCTCGGCCTTTGTGGATGCAGGTGACGCGAACTAGACAACGAGAGCCATGGAAGGTAGTTCATTCGATGAAATTTCCTTTTGTGAGATGCGGGCAGGGGTTCATTACCACCAAGGCGATGTTTGAGCCAAAACAAAACCCAAAAAAACGAGGACCCAATGTTGCACTAACGTGCACAGGGTTACGAAGTAAGCTTTGCAAGGTTGGCTATAAGTGAACCCAAAAGAGTTTTGAAGAAAAACTTAGGGAAAAAATAATGTGAAAATTCCACTTCATCCGAAATTTATGTGGAATGTGTTTGTTCCGTTTGATGTAATTATTATGCTTGTAATCTTCCCAAAGTACATTCAAATGTGACCACGGGAAAAGATTTTTTTGGTATCAAATATGCAAATAAAGATTTTGAAATCAATGTTCTTAAAAAATTACTGTATTTTACCCATTTTCACACATGGATCTGTTCCATGGACTACCTTCCACACATTTATTGTATCCATACGTGTGTCCACGCCTATGTACATTTACATGAAGTCGTTTATGAATCTTAAAAAACAATATTTGAGTCATTTGTATCATATATATTCAATCTATGTTGTCTTTTCTTCACATTAATATGATCCAACATTCTAATGAAAATGCTTTTTTCGGATTACGTGTGTGACAAAATTATTTGAAAGAAGCTGAATAATTTATGACAGATGATAATTTACATCATGTTTCAAAAAAAATCTCCTTTCTTAAGCACATTGATTTAACAATTCAGTTTTGGTGTATTGTAACTTGGATCCGGGTATGGAGGCTCAGCTATCTTGGAGCGTGTAGCAGTTGCTTCCTAACTAGTTCCTCTCGCGTTCGGAGAGTGATGTGGTCAACTAAGCTTGTCTCGTTGACCAGTCCGGAGTGTGAAAGAGAAACAAAGCTAATACATCTTTAAAATTCGACCCTATCGGATATTTTTGTGTTATTTTGTATTTCCTACTTGCAAACAAAGTACCGTTCACACATTGCACGTTGGCGGACGTCCCCAAAACAGGTCCACGAACTGAAAACAATAGGTTACTACGTAACCCAAAAACGACGACGAGAGCTGGCACTTTTTCGGTCTCTCACCTGTCCGAGCCAGCTCGCTACGTGTTGTACCCGTGTAAGACCTTGAGCCTCCGACCATTTGCGTCATTACTAATGCAAGAGTAGTAGCATTAGTAGCGGCAGTAGCAACAGGAGTTGCACAAGCAGCAACAGCAAACAATATCTATGGCTGATGCCTCACAGCATGAGTAGAAGGAACATCATTAGTAGCAGAATACGTGCATTAGCGTAGTGGCAGCAGCAGCAACAATGTAGCGTTGTAGTAGTAGGAACGTAGTAGCATCGCAATAGCAGTAGAACTGCAACCCAACAGCATAGAAGCCTAGTAGCCACAATAGCATCCTCGGCTTCCGCGGCTGCAATAGTAGCAGCACAACAACAAAGTAGCAAAGCAGCAGAGGTAGAAGCATCAACGACCGTGGGCAGCAGCAACAAGTAGTGCCTCCCATTCTCCCCTCGTTCTCCCTCCCGCTCCCCATTCTCTCCCCCATTGTCTTTCCTTCCTTCGTCCCACTCTCCTCTACTTCTCCCTCTTTCTGTTCTCGTCTTGCTTTGCTGTAACTCTCCCTACCTCTGGCCTGATCGCCCTCCCTCCCCTACCATCTACATCGATGCCCTGCCCCCCCCCTCTCTCTCTCTCTTTCTCTTTCTCTCTCCCTCGCTCTCCCCTCTTCTCTTCGTTGCTCACTCTCACTGCGTCTGTCCCCCTCATTTGCTCTATTTTTCTTTATCCTCTCGCCCCCCCTCCTTATTTTCTCGCTTTCCTAAAGTCCTCCCCCCATTAGAACATGCTTGGCTATTTCATTGTGAATGAGAATGTGTATGTGTATGGATGTGAATTTGTGACTCACTAAATCTCTCTCTCTCTCTCTCTTCCTCTCTCTCTCCCTCCCTCCCTCACTATCTCTCTGTCACACAATCTCTCACTGTATGAGTTACACAATCTCTCACTCACTCACTCAATCTCTCTCTCTCTCTCTCACGATCTCACTCTCTCACTCTATCTCTCTCTCTCTCTCTCCATCTCTCTCTCTATCTCTCTCTCCCTCTCCTTCTCTCCCTCCCACCCGCCCCCCCTCCCTCCCTCCCTCCCTCCCTCCCTGCCGCCCTCCCTCCCTCTCTCTCTCTCTCCCTCTCTCTCTCTCTCTCCCGCTCTCTGTCTCTCCCCCCCTCTCTATCCCTCTCTCTGTCTCTNAGTTCTACACATTCTCTCACTCACTCACTCACTCGATCTTTCACTCACTTACTCACTCACTCACTCACTCACTCACTCACTCACACAATCTCTCACGCACGCAGTTACAGAGTCATAGTGATGGCGACAATGATGATGACAACAACGGCAACTGCAGAAGCAACGACAAACGACAATGACGACAGCGACAATGAAGGTGGTGGCTACAGCGACGGCGACAAATGCTGTGAGATGCATAGAGCTATGGTGCCATGTGATGCAATACAATGTAGTGCGATGAGATGGGATGTGTTTTAGTGTAATGTGTTCCGATGCGTTGTGATGTGATGCAATTTAATGTGGTGCAATGCGATGTGATGCATGCGATGTGTACAAGCATGCACACTTTTCTTCTCTCTCTAATGATTGTCCTTTTGGTCGTGCGTCTACTATTGTTCTTTAGTTCACCCCTGCCCTTCTCGCATTGTTCCCCTCTACCCCTCCCCCTCCCCTCCAGCCCCCTCCACCCCTGCTCTCTATCACTCTTACGAACATTCTCTATTTGTGTTCCCTTTTCCCTGTGCTCTCTCGTGACAGCAACGGCGACGGCGACAGCGATGGCGCGGCAATGTGTATGTGAATGTGACTGTGAATGTGAATCTGAATCTGAATGTGAATATGAACGTGAATGTGAATCTCAATGTGACTGTGAGTGTGTATGTGAATGTGAATGAGACTCTGAATATTGCTGTAAATGTTGTTGTGAATTTGAATGTGATTGTGAATGTGAATGTGAATGTAAATGTGGACGTGAGTATGAATGTGAATGTAAAACGGATTTTGAATGTGAATATGAATGTGAAAGATAATTGTTAATGTGAATGGTAATGTGAATGTGAATTGAAATGTGAATGTGAATGTGAATGTGGATGTGACTGTAATTGTTACTAAGTGTCTGACTCTCTTGCATAGGTGTGAATCTTCTTTACAAGGGTAGTAACAGCAAGAACGATAGTGATAGCGACATCGATAGCAACACCATCAACAACACCAATAGCGACACCAACATCCGCATTGGCATCGTCTAGGACATTGACTTTGATATTCACATCGACATGGACATCGTAGTCAACATCAAAGTCGACATTGACATTGACATTGACATCAACATCAACATCAACGACAGAGCAGACGACATTATGTGATGTGAGAGGATGTGATGTGATGTGACACAATGCGATGTGATGTGATGCAATGAAATTCTATGCGATGCG
Source organism: Penium margaritaceum (assembly GCA_023375785.1). Classification (NCBI taxonomy): domain Eukaryota; kingdom Viridiplantae; phylum Streptophyta; class Zygnematophyceae; order Desmidiales; family Peniaceae; genus Penium; species Penium margaritaceum. The sequence continues at coordinate 5,347 of SZWC01023170.1, read as the reverse complement.
ATGGGATGCCATGAATGTGATGTAGTGCAATGCAATGCGATTTATGCGATGTGATGTGATGTGTTGTGATATGGTGTGGTGTTGTGTGATGTGCTATGATGTGATGTAGTGTGACAGTGACAGTGACGGTGATAGTGGTAGTGGCAGTGGTAGTGACAGTGATAGTGATAATGACGGTGACAGCGATAATGACAATGACAGTGACAGTGGCAGTGGTAGCGGCAGCAGCAGAGGCAGCGGCAGCAGCTGCAGCAGTGAAAGCGACACCGACAGTGGTAGGGACAGGGACTGCGACATTGACGCCAACGCCGAAGCCGATAGTGATAGCGACAGCGACAGTGACATCGATAGTGACCGCGAGATTGGTATCAACATTGACATTGACATCGATATCATCAACATTGACATCATCAAAAGAGCAAGCGACTTGATGATCTGATGTGATGCGATGCTATATATATATGTGTGTGTGTGTATGTGTGTGTGTGTGCACGTGTGTATGCGCGTGTGTTTGTGTGTGATGCCAACAGCAATAGCGTCGGCGATAGCGACAACAACGGCGACGGCGACGACGACGGTGACAATGATGGCAGTGACAGCAACATTGAAAGCGATAGCGTTGGCGATGGTGATGTCAACAGTGACACTGACAGCAACGTCACCGGCAAAGGTGTGGAATGCAATTGCACGGCATGACATTCCAAGGCATGGAAAGGCATGGCATGGTGGTACTTGGTATGGAATAGTATGATATTGCACGGCATGACATGGGATGGCATGGAATCCCATGATACTGAATGACATGGAATGGCAACACATGCATAGAATGGCATGACATGGCATGGGCCATCATGGATTTCCACGGCATTTCATGGCGTGACAGCGGGTACTCACTTACTCATTCACTCACTCACTTGCTCACTAACTCACTCACTCACTCACTCACTCACTCACTCACTCCCCCCCCTCTCTCTCTCTCCCTCTCTCTCTCTCACTCACTCACTCACTCGCTCACTCCCTCCCCCCTCCTCTCTCTCTCTCTATCTCTCTCATTTTATTTTAGTACGTGATGATCTTGTCGTTCACTACTTTGCAGTTATGCTTGGAATACATCTTAAAGACTGNATACTGTGTGCTGTCATGTAATACATTGTGTTTTGATGTGATGAGTTACGATTTGATACAATACGATGTAAAGTGACGCATTGTGATGTGTTGTGATTGTGATGTGATGAGATAGTGACAGTGACAGCGACAATGACAGCGACAGTGATAGTGACAGTGGTAGTGACAGTGATAGTGACAGTGACAGCGACAGTGACTGACAGTTGCCGTTATAGTGACAGTGGCAGTGATAGTGACAGTGATAGTGATAGTGACAGTGAAAATGATAGTGATAGTGACAGTGACAGTGATAGTGATAGTGACAGTGACAGTGACAGTGACATGTGATGTGATGTGATGTGATGTGATGTGATGTGATGTGACGTGATGTGATGTGATGTGATGTGATGTGATGTGATGCGATGTGATGTGATGTGATGTGATGTAATGTAATGTAATGTGGTGCAATGGGATCTAATGCGATGGATTGTAATACGATGCAATGCGATGTAATGCGATGCATTCGATGCGATGGAATGCAATGTGATGTGACATATTGTAGTGTGATGTTATGCGATGAGACAACGACAGTGACAATGATAGCAACATCAACAGCGACAGCGACAACAACAGCAAAAATGAAAGCAACAGCGTCACAACAGCGACAGCGACAGCAACAGCGAAAACGATAGCAAAAGTGACATAGACTACGACATAGGCTGTAATACAGAATATGACATAGACTGCGACATAGAATGTGATATTCACATTCACATCGGCATTAGCATCAACTTCAACATTGACATTGATAGGGACAGCGACAACGACAGCGAGAGCGATAGCGACAGCGACAGCGACAGAGACAATGACATAGATTGTGACATATGTTTTAACACGGACTATGACATAGACATCAGCATGGACATTAACTTCGGCATTGACTTCGTTATGATGTGATGTGATGTGATGTGATGTGATGTGATGTGATGTGATGTGATGTGATATCATGCGATGTGAAGCGATTCGATGCAACTCGATGGAATGCGATCCAATTCAATGTGAGATGTAATGCAATGCAATCAATGCAATGTAATCGGTACAATGTGATGTGACATGTTCTCACGTGGTGTGATGTCATGTGATGTGGTGTCATGTCATGGGAGTGATGATGACAGCAATGGCGTGACAATGGCGATGGCGCGGCAATGGCAACTGCGACGGCAACGGCGATGGCGACTCCCTCACTCACTCACTCACTCACTCACTCACTCATTCACTCACTCACTCACACACTCACTCACTTACTCACTAACTTACTCAGTCACCCATCCACTCACTCACTCACTGAATCACTCACTCTATCAATCACTTGCTCGCGCACTTACTCATTCACTCTCTCACTCACTCTCACTAATTCACTCACTCACTCACTCACTCACTCACTCACTCACACTCACTCGCTCACACTCGTCCATCCATCCACCCACCCACCCACCCACCCACCCACCCACTTAATCACTCACTCACACACTCACTCAATCATTTGGATTCCAATCTTACATAATATTGCTACCCTTTATCTTGTTGCAATGACAATCATTGTCATTGTCTTGTGATTTCCAATGGCAATCATCGCCATTGTCATACCTACAAGTGATTGTAATCATGTCCTTAGCTGTACCTTTCAAGAATCCTAATTTGCCAATGTAAAAGTATCATGTTTGTCGTATTTTCCAAATGAAAATCATAACGTATTACGCTCTTGGATTTAAAGTGCAAGGCTCTCCATCAATGCAACAAATGAGAAAGTGATCTCATGCACCACGTATGTGCATGCGTATATTGTACACCCTCGCGATATCTATCTGAGGCAGAGTTGAATGTGCAAAGGACCCTGCTCATGGTTACTCTTTGCCTAGACAGGGGTATCTTTGCAAAAAATAGTGTACAACCAAGTTCGCTCTTGAATTCCAATCGCAAGGCTCTCCATCAATGCAACACATGACACACTGATCTCATGCACCACGTATATGCATGCGTATATTGTACACCCTCGCGATATATTTTTGAGGCGGAGTTGAATGTGCAAAGGCCCCTGCTCATGGTTAATCTTTTCCTAGACAGGGGTATCTTTGCAAAAACGTATGCAACCAAGTACGCTCTTGAATTCCAATTGCAAAGCTCCATATCCATGCAAAAATAAATACCAAAGTGCAAATCTGTCCTCTCCAACATGCAACAAAGCAAATAATATGGTAATCAGGTAAGTGTTGTGATATATTCAGCTAAGCTACCATCTCCATGTTTGAGTATGTTAGCAATGGCATAGGTAGGATTCCCATTGCATATTAATTAACATAGCAAGAACATGAGAACCTAGAACGTGAATGTTACATTGAAGTTATTAGTGGACTAAAGATATCTCGAATTCATTTAAACCATGTGCGAAGTTATGTTTTGTAGCGTCGTTCCTTGTACCATGTCGTGTCATGTCGTGTTGTGTTGTGTTGTGTTGTGTCTTGTCTTGTCGTGTCGTGTCGTGTCGTGTCGTGTCCTATTGTACCGTGTCATGTCATGTCGTGTCGTATCTCGTTATGTCATGTCGTGTCATGTTGTGTTGTGTCGTGTCGTGTCGTATCGTGTCGTGTCGTGTCGTTTCGTTTCATGTTGTGTCGTGTCATGACGTGTCCTGTCGTGTCGTGTCATGTCATGGCATGTCGTGTCATGTCGTGTTGTGTTGTGTCATGCCATAGCGTGTTATGTTGTGTCATGCTGTATCAAGTCGTGTCGTGTCATGTTGTGTTGTGTCGTGTCATGTTGTGTCATGTCGAGTCGTGTTGTCTTGTTTTGTTTCGTTTCATGTCGTTTCTTGTCATGTGGTGTCGTGTCGTGTCATGTGGTTTCTTGTCGTGTCATGTGGTGTCATGTTGTGTCGTGTGATGTCATGTCGTGTCGTGTGCTTTCATGTCCTATTGTGTGCTGTCGTGTCATGTCGTGTCGTTTCGCGTGCTGACGTGTCGTGTCATGCCGTGTCGTGTCGTGTTGTGTTGTGTCATGTCGTATCGTGTTGTAACTTGTCATGTTGTGTCGTACCCTGTGGTGACGAGTTGTGTGGTGTCGTGTCGTTGTGTGTCGTTTCATGTCATCTCGTGTCATGTCTTGTTGTGTCATTTTGTGTCGTGTCGTGTCACATCGTGTCATTTTGTGTCGTGTCGTGTTGAGTCGTGCCGAATCGTGTTGTGTCGTGTTGTGTCATGTTTTGTCGTGTCATGTTGTACCAATTGTGTGGTTTCATTTCATGTCATGTGGGGTGGTGTCATGTTTATTCGGATTGTGTCGTATCGTGTCATGTCGTTTCATAGCTTGTTGTACCGTGTTGTTTCGTGTCATACCGTGTCGTGTTGTGCCGCGTCGTGTCGTGTCGTGTCGTGTCGTGTCGTGTCGTGTCGTGTCGTGACACGTCGCGTCGCGATGTGTCATCGTTTCGTGCAGATAATTTCATGATGTGCCGTGTCATGTTGTAGTTTCTGATGTTCTATCATGTGTTGTGTCATGTTATCTCATGTTATATTGTGTGTCATCTTGTCATATTGTGTAATGTCGACATCTCATAACGAGAAAACCCAACATCATAATGACACCGATGTATAGATCCTAATGAAGCAAAATAAATGAATGGGAAAAAACAAGTGTAAGATAAAATTATCTTTAAATAGAAAGTATATAAAAAGACCTCTTGATGTCCTTTTTCATGTCTTCTACATACACAATGTAACTTGTGGTGCATTGGTGGCATTAGTAACAATAATGTTGTACAGGAAAGGCTCAAATTTCTTGCATCATTCTTGTATTAAAAGGAATAAATCCTTATGTAATCCGAATCAACAATGTTGGTACAATGTCAGCTGGCAGAAATCATTAAAGAAAAAGTAGCCCTAAAACGTCACACTACCAAATTAGGATTACTATGTAGCGAGAAAAGTTCACAGAATAATTTTGAATACATTTTAGATAAAACTATCATGCCTTTTAATGTTGATTCATCCCATCTCCTTTGTCACCCTAGCCAGGAATGTTAGCATCCCTGTTTTGACTACGGGGTTGATTTTCCTGACTTCTTCCCGTCGCACATCTTTGCTTTAAAAATCCACTTCACGACAAAAACGCGGGCAGCATATATAAACCTGATTTCATTAACCCGACTTCATACATTCACAAACCTGATTTTTGGCCTTCTGCATAT